>PVLC010015698.1:0-36725 GCA_004027655.1 Graphiurus murinus
AAACATCAGATTTCCTCAAATGGAATGTTTTAAAGCCCATTTTGCAGATAAGGAAATTGAGGATCAGATTGGCTAAATAACTCCCTGAAGTTCACAAAACTAGGAAGTCATAGAGTTTGGACTTGAGGCCTCATTTATCTGCCCCTAAAGTGCTTATTTTAACCACCATACTCTAACAGCTAAACTGTCCCAGCATCCCCAGGAGCCCCATTATATCAACTCTGAATACACAAGGCTTATCAATTTAGAGTTCCTCAAATAAATGAAATTGCAGGAACCTAGCAATACATTCGAGACCTCTGGGCCTCGGGGAGCTTGCTGCCCTGCTTTCTTCCTCTTCCTGACTTTCCCCAGTAAGAAGGAAGGAACCGGGGGACCATCACCATGCCTCTCAGGCCCCCTGACAAGTATGTGGAATAAGCTCAATGTCACCGTTTAAGACAAATGTTGTCAACCACAAGGTGCTCACAAGGTGTGGTGAATCATTAGTGAGGTGTGTTACAAGAAATGTATGTTATTAATAGTTAGAATATGGGAGTCTGCAAATGATTTCTCTTTTTCGAAAAATAAAGCAAAGAAAATTCAAGGTTATCCCTGTAACAATACCCATTATGTTTGCTTGTAATTTTTATGCCTTTTTGAGTGGGCGAGAGGGAGGTAGAAATAAAGCAAGCAGGCATGAATCTGTTACTGTGCTGGGTGAAGCCTTGGGAGATTTTCTTGCTCGTGTGCCTAATGGAAATTATCAATCTAAGGAAGGACCTTTGCCCACAAATACCTCCCCAATACCTACTTTGGATTCCATCACATGAAGATATATTGGATTTAAAAGCCAAAACTGGTTAGAGAACGTGATCAAGCAATCACTCACATATTAGTGTGAATTATAGGATACCTTTGTTCAAGAATAAAGCACTCTGAAGATCTCAGATGAATGGAGACATTTCTGAATTCTTTCAGATAATAAAAACTTCTGAAGGACTAAAAAAAGTTAAACTGTAAAGTGAAGCTTTAAATAGAGTTGAAAGCATTAAATTAATAGATAATTTTATGCGTAATAACTTTCATACTAGCAAGCAGCTTCCAAAATGAGTGACAAAGTAGGCAGCTGATTTTTTTTTTTTTTTTTTTTTTTTTTTTTGCCATTGTGACAAAGTGAAGCTTTCTTTTTCTCAGTTCTTTTTGCCTTCAGGATATTTTTAATATAACATAGTATAAGAGAGAGTCAGAGTACATACCCATGTTTATTGCAGCATTATTCATGATAGCCAAGAGGCAGAAACAACCCAATAGTCTATTAATGGAGAATGGATGAAGAAACTGTGGTATGTATTGTTTATACAATGGAATAGTCTTTGCCCTTAGAAAGGAAATTCTGGCATGTGCTACAATGTGAATGGACCAAGAGGACATTATGCTGAGTAACGTAATACCAGTCACAGAAAGACAAATGCTGCATGATTCCACTTATATGAGGGAACTAGGGTAGAAACAGAATGAAAGAAACGAAGTAGAATGGTGGTCACCAGGGCCTAGGAATGGGGTCAGTGGAAGAAGAATGTTGTTCGGTAGGTGCAGAGTTTCAGTTTTGGGAGAGACTCATCGCACAACAACGTGAATAGTGTTGACACTACAGAACTGCCCACTTAAGAATGATTAAGATGGCAAATGTTGTTGTGCATTTTTAAACACGATATTTTAAGATGCAATAAGAAGCAGCAGCAGCCAGAAAACTAGGGCTGAGTTATTCAAGTCATTTGAGACAAAAACAAAAGTAAAAGTAAAATAAAAATAACTGGGAAGGGGGAGGTCATAACTGGCCCCAGAACCTAATTCTAGGAATGTCTAGAAAGGCAACATGACAATGAAGTCCCCTCTCATGGAATAAGTGACGGAAGTCTACATGAACTCTTACTTATTTGTATTAATTTATTTCAGAAAAGGAACACTCGGAAGTAGGAAGGGGGTGGGAAGGAAGAAGGTAGAGAAAGGGGAGTGAACTAAAATTACAATTTTTTTTCTGTACTGGGGATTGAACTCAGGGGCATTTTACCTCCAAACTATACCCCTAGTCCTATTTATTTTGAAACAGGGTCTCACGAAATTGTGGAGGGCCTCACTAAGTAGCTGAGGCTGGCCGTGGACCTGAGATCCTCCTGTCTCAGCCTCCCAAGTACTGAGATTATAAGCATGTGCCACCATGCCCGGCAATTACAATTTTTAAAAAATCATTATTTTCAATAAAACCCAAAGAATGAAACAGTGCATCAGTGCCATTCTTGGCCTTAGACAAAGGGTAAAAGTTTGGGCACAGTGGTGACAAAAACCCTCATGCTGCTGGCAGGGAGAGAGAGCTTGATCTATGAACGCAAACCTCAGCCATCACAGCAGTGAGGGCCTGGGAATAGAACTCACTTGCTGTCCCCACACTTAGCACAAGAAAGTGGAGGGGAGATGAGGCCCAAGTTTAAGGCTTGGAGCCCTGTGGAGAGCAGTGGGCCCCAGCCAGGGTCCTGAGTAGTCAAAGGTTAGCGCAAGCAATGAGAGCGAAGGGGTCTTGATAGGTAGACTAGAGGGAATAGGGATGAGTCAAAGACAAATTATACCAGAAGAAAAATTAAATTGAAAAAAAAAATTGATTCTGCCTTCTCCTTTCCTAGAAACTAAAGAGTTTTTCCTTAATATTATTAGTCCCTGCCTTCCAACCCAAGGGCCACATCACTAGAGGGTGGTGACGGGTGATGACAGACCTGCGGGGTGAGCTGGCTGGGTGACAGACACACATGGAGCTCCCAGGAATTGCCCTCAGCCGGCTGCAAGATGCACACAGGAGCGAGCGCGTGGGGTTATTGATGATCCATGAGGTGCTGTGGGTGAGGGTCACACAGATGGCGCCACGAGGGCCAGCCTGGCCAGCCGCCATGCTTGGTGCCACTTCAGTGAGCTCTTCTGGGCCGGGAGAGGCTGGCTGGTGCAGAATTCCTGAGGGAGGCTGTTACTGGCTCTGCGGGCTCTGGACACCAGGATCCGGTCAGCAGCAGTTAGTCGGCCTCTTTTCCCAGCCGAATGCCTTTTATGAAAATACTGGGAAGTGTTCTTCAATTTAGACTTCAGTAAAGATAAGGCAAAGGTTAATTGAGAACGGCTGAGTCTCACATTGTGTAATGAGGACTACCTCGAATTTCTTGTACAGTGTTGTAACTTGGAAAACTACAGCCGGATTCTTCTGTTGACTTCTATGCCTTCCAAACTAAGGAGTTGATGTGTCTGTTGATCCTGTGTCAACCCAAGCCCAGCCGACCTGCTTCTCCCCTTCCACCTAATTCTTGGCTCATAATGATCCAGGTTTAGATGGATTCCTTTCCCCCTCGCCCCCCCAAACAATGTTCTTGTTACTAATTGCAGAGAATTCTCAATCTCTATATCTGTAACTTCTCAAAGTTCATATTTTATTCATTCATTCACTCATTCACTCATTCATTTAATGGTAGTGAGGATTGAACCCAGAGGCATTCTTCCTCTGAGCTACATCCCCAGTCTTTTTATTTTTAGTTTTTGTTTTTGAAACAGGGTCTCACTAGGTTGCTGAGAGTCTTGCTAAGTCCCTGAGACCTTGAACCTGCAATCTTCCTGTCTCAGCCTCCCAAGTACTGGGATTACAGGCCTGTGCCACCATGCCCAACAAAATTTATGTTTTAAATAACAAAGGCCACGTCACTTGCTATCCAGGGAAGCTGCCCCTTCCAGAATGTTCTGCAAAATGACTATGGCAGTTATTTGTAACCCAGCATGGCTCCTGTTCCTATTTGTGATGCACTGCTTGCCTCTCCTCAGTGGCCTCTATTGTTCTCTGGGCAGGGAACTGGCTCCTTTTAGTAGCAAAAATTACTTCCAGTCTGAAACAGATCCTCCCCTTTGGAGAGAAATAGACTCTAGAACATTTCTCAAACAGTCCCATTTGGCATTCTCCTTTGGTTGAGAAAGGCAAGAAAGAACTCAAAGGCTACGTGACGGTGAATGGATACAAGCAAACGTGCCCAGCCCAGAGGCCGGTGGGGTGTAGCTCTAATCATACAGGAAGCGAGGGCTTGTCTTGGCACAAAGGCAGCAGCCCTCCACCAAGCCATGCACCGGCAAATCTGTGTCTATCCAGAGGGGCATCCTTTTCAAATTTACACATTCTGTAGGTTGGCAGCAACCTTCCCTGAAACAAATGCTGTGGGATAGAGAGCTTGGGTTTTTAAAAAGCCCCAAGAAAAGTTCACAGGATTGTTTATGGAGAAAAAATCAACATGACCAGCCTCAAAGTAGAAGCCAACAACATGATCAATCAGAAAAATCAACCTCCTAGCAGCCCACAGTGGTGCATGCTGGTAATCCCAGAAACTGGGGAGGCTGAGGTAGGAGGATCACAAGTTCAAGGCCAGTCTGGGCAACTTAGGGAGACCCCATCTCAAAATGAAAACTGAAAAGGGCTTGGAGTGTGACTCAGTGGTAGAGCACCTGTGGGTTCAATTACTAGGGCAAAAAGAAAATAAAAGGTTATTAATACGAGTTTAAAGTTCTGATCTGTGTCCCTTCCCACCAGGATCTGCTTCACTTTCCCAGTCTTTTTTGCCCTCCTTCCCACCACCACCACTTCATTTCTAAAACGTAAGAGTGCCGGGGTCCAGCCCTTGAGGCAGTGGGGTCAAGGGTCCCTCTACATGTGTGGAATGAGACGAGGTCGCGAGAATACACTTACACCAAATGCAGTGAAGAAGCATATCTGTTTTTTTTTGTTTGTCAGTCGCTATTTTATACTATTTTTTTTTTACAATGAGGCATATAGAACAGGAATTTTTACAGACTTGTTTTTCCAAAGGTTATCCTTTAGTTAAAATCTTTACAATTTTGTTTAGCCCCTTTAAGCAGTGTTCTATCTTATCTCAGGTAGTTAGAGGGTTCCAGGAAGACCAGACAAAAGAGTAGCTATTTAGATAAACTTGCAAAGCCTGTTTCTAGACTAATGCTTGTAAAAGGTTGATGCATTGGGTTGTCTCAAGGCACTGCTTTTTTTTTCCCCAGCTAAGAGATCAGAAGCTGTCAGGCCACATGTTTCTAAGAAGTTTTCTTTTATACTTAATATAAAAGCAAAACCCAAAGCACGCAAAATTTCCAGAATATAATAATGCAAAGTGGGATATGCCATGCATTCCTTCTTTTGGTATGGTCTGCCTTGCAGGACTCCAGCAGACCGAGCCTTGCTCAAGATCCAGCTATTAAGGAGCTGTAGCATAAGAGATGATTTTTCAGCCAGGCGTGGTGATGCACGCTTGTAATCCCAGCATTTAGGAGGCTGAGACCGGAGGATCCGGTTTCGAGGCCAGTCTCAGCTACCTAGTGAGGCACTCCACAACTTAGTGAGACCCTGTTTCAAAATAAAGAATAAAAGATAGGGCTGGGGGTATATAGCTTGGAGGTAGAATGCTCCTGAGTTCAATCCCCAGTACCGCAAAAAAAAAAAAAAAAAAAAGAGAGATGATTTTTCTATATGAAACTGGAAGGAAAAGGGTTCAGATAATGCAACAAACACCATAGCACACAGAAGCTACTTCAATGCAGGAACCCCACCTGCTCCCCCACTGGTCCAGTGGAGTCACTCTTAGGGCTGGTTATAGCCGGCCACAGCGCAGGTGGCTGGGGACCATTGCATCAGGACAACACATATCACCCGGCGGCCCCTCTGCTTGGTGTGCTGATGCCTGCCCCTGGGTAGCTTCTCCAGGCTTCCCTTCCATGAGCTTGTCTTTTGTACATTCTCTGGCTGCTCCTGCTCTGTGTGCTGAAATCCTCACTGCCTCCCAGACATTGTGGTTCGCTTTGATTGATGTTCTTTGCTCTTCGTGTAAGTAGAGTACTGCTGAAAGAATAATACTGTCTTCAGCCAACTCTAGTCCTTCCTTTGTTCCTCCCTTCCCTGCTCGGGCTCAGCAGGAGATGTGGGAACTAGTCTTTGAGCACCTACTACAGAAGACATGATTCTAGCTAGACACTGGGAATAGGGTAGTGATCAAAACCGCCAAGAGTCCCTGCTCACCCGAAACCTGCCTTCTAGAGGGGGCGAGGAGAGTGTGCGAGAGATAATAAATAAAATGAGCAGGATATATGGCTTGTCAGATGTTGACAAGTGTTTAGGAGAAAAAGAAAGCAGGGGAGTGTGTGGGGAGGTGTGGCTTGTCATTTTTCAAAGGGCGGCCAAGAAAGCCTTAAGTGAGGTGACTTGATTACTGATCCAGAGGCATGTGCGTGAGCCGAGACATGTCCAAGGGAGGAATTCCCAGGATCTCCTGTGATTCTCCTGCTTCTGATTGGCTCCACTGAGTTTAGATTTCACTAACTCTTACTGGATGTATTAGTTATCAGTTGCCATGGAACTAGCCACCCCGCAACTTAGTGGCTTCAAACAACAAACTTGTCTTGTCTTACAGTTGCTGTGAGTCAGGAACCCGAGTGTGGCTTAGCTGGGTCCCTCTGGCTCAGAGTCTCTCACACAAGCTTGAAAGGGAGATGTTGGCCAGGACTGTGGCTCAGACAAAAGAGGACCCACTTCCAAGGTGGCTCGGGTGGCTGCTGGCAGGCCTCTGGTGGGCACTGGATGTTAGCTGGAGAAATCAGTTCCTGGCCTTGTGGACTGCTCAGCAGGCAGTTCACAATGGAGCAATCCAGCAAGAGAGTGAGCAGGGCAGAAGCCACAGACTTTTTATAACCTAATCTTGGGAAAAATATGGTATTGTCTTTGCCATATTATAGTCAATGGAAGTAGCTCATTAGGCCCAGCTCACACCTGTGTGGAGGGGACTGCAGAAGGCATGAATACCAGGAAGTGAGGGTGACTAGGGTCACCACAGGGACTCTCTGCTACCCCAAGAGTAGAAAAAAGGCATGCATTTCCTTTAGTAGGTGCCTGGGCTAACTCCTCGGTCAGTTTTCCCTGCAACAGTCAGAGCAGTCCTCATGAAATATAAATGAGAGAGTATTACTTACCTTTGCAAACCCCTCATCACATCAAAGGGCAACAGCTACAGTCCATGAGCTGGCCTCCACCTCACTGCCCTTCCTCCTATCCCATCAGCCTCTGGCCTCATGATGCCCTGGCTGAAGAAACTCCTTGCTCTTGCTCAAATATGCCGAATCTGTCCTTGCCTTTGCACCCTTCCCATATGCTCTGTGCCCTCCCATCACTCAGGTTTCTGCTCAGTCTTCAGCTTCTCAGTGGGACGTGTGTGTGTGTGTGTGTGTGTGTGTGTGTGTGTGTGTGTGGTACTGAGGATTGAACCCAGGGACATTCTACCTCCGAGCTCCAACCCCAGCCTGATTTTTTATTTTTTTATTTTGAAACAGGGTCTCACTAAGTTGCAGAGGGCCTCACAAGTAGCTGAGGCTGGCCACAAACCTATAGCCCCCTATCCCAGCCTGCCAAGTTCCAGGATTACAAGCCTGCACCACCACGCCCATCTCAGTGGGACATTTTATGACTGTCTAATACATCTGATGAGCCTGGCACAGTGGTACACACCTGTAATCACAGTACTTAGGAGGCTACGACAGGAAGATTGCAGGTTGAAGACCAGCTTCAGCAACTTAGCAAGATCTTGCTTCAAAATAAAATAAATAAATAAATGCCAGGCATGGTGGCGCATGCTTATAATCCCAGTAACTGAGAGGCTGAGACAGAAAGATCACAGATTCGTTGTCAGCCTCAGCAATTTAGCAAGACCCTGTTTCAAAATAAAATAGGCTTGGGGTGTAGCTCAGAGGTAGAATGCCCCTGCGTTCAATTCCCAATACCACAAAAAGGGGGACCTGGGAACATACTTCAGAGATAGAATCATCCTGAATTCAATCCCCACTACCAAAAAAAAAAAATCCATTTGGGAGGGGGTTATTTATCTTAGGCCATTTACGAATATAATTTCATTTAATCTTTGAAGATTCTAGGAGGTAGTACTATCATTATCCTTACCTTTCAGAGGAGGAAGAGGCTTGGCAAGGCCAGGAAACCTATGCAATCTTACACAGGACACAGAAGAGCTAAGATTTAAACCCAAGGTTGTTTGACTCCAATCCCACACTCTCAAACATGCAGTAATGTTCTCTCCCCAGCATAAAGCAAGGTGTGGCTGTTGTGCTGACCATGCCCAGAGCACCTGTGGGGCCTGGGCTACCACCATGCTCTCAGAGTCCCCACAAGACTGTCCTAAAATGCTTCCTAGGAGCCCCTGATGTACAGCCTGGTATTAGGACCTTTTCCCTACAGAATCATATCTCAAACATTAAGATCTAGCAAAAAAATATTAATGCAAAGCAGCACGTGGTCTGCAATTTAACAGAGTCTTTAATCTCAAACCAGCCTTAGGTGAACTTGAAGCCTTCCAGAGCCTCCTGAGACTTGGGCAGCCCCAGGCTTCTGCCCTCCTCACCCACATTTACCCACACTGTGCCCCTCCCCCAGGGTCCTGGGTCATCCTTTGGGACAGTGGGAGGAAAAGCCAGGACTGCCTCCTAGTGCAAGCACTCTCGGCCTCCACTGCTGCCACTGGCTACACTTAGAAACAGATGAGGATCCCACCTCTCTACCTCCCACCCTCTGTAGTACAGTTAGCTGACAGCAGCATCACCCACCATCCAGAGCACTCTGCCTCCCAACATGCCTTGCATCAGCTAACACCTGCCTCCCAGCATGCCGTGCACCTGCCACATTGAATTTCTTTCAGCCCTTGAGTTTGTCTTGCTCTCTCATCAACTGGTGCCTCTACCTACTACAATCTTACCCTGGTTAAATCCTATTCGTACTCAGGTCTCAGTATAAATGTCACTTCCTCCAGGTAGACTTCCCTAACCACATCACTCCCTGCCCAGGTGAGGTACATCTCTGCTTTCCTGGCACCCAGACTTCCTCTGCAATAGGAATACCACCTTGGAGTTGTAATTACTTGGTATTTCCACAGAAACTGCCTGTGCTCAGGAACCATGCCTTCTGGGTGCCTGTATCTATTTGTATTTCTATCTGTATCTGTCTTCTAGAAATTGGTTTACCAAGCTTCCTTTGGGAAATCTTCCTCCCTCCCCATCTTGACTGTGTGGTTTATATAGGGTTGACACCAACGCTCAGTTCTGGTTGTGGATCTTACACTGCCCTGCGTACCCCGCTTGCCCCACCTCCTTTCTTCCTGGCTCAGGGTTGGCCCGTGATTCAGGCCAGTCTAGTCCGACTGAGCCTCAGGGCTATGCTTGGACATGGTGAGCCCTGGGGTCTCCTTGCCCTGCTGGGCGTGCGGCTTCCTGAGATCCTGGACAGATGGAGGCAGAGCTGCGGTGGCAGGCTTAGCCAGCAATGGACCAAGCAGAGCTAAAAAAGAAATGGTGTCCAGGTCACATTACTTGAGCCACAGGATCAAGTACTTCCAGAAACTAGAGCTTTTTAGTCTGTTTTCTGTGACTAACACAATACCATAAACTGGGCAAATTATAATGAGAAGAGATTTATTTTGGCTCATGGTTCTGGTCCAAGGTTTAGGGACCACATCTGGTGGATGGTTTTCTTGCTGGCAGAATCCTGAAGTGGCTCAAGATATCACATGGTGAAAGACAGGGAAGGAGGGAGGGAAGGAGAGAGAGAGAGAGAGAGAGAGAGAGAGAGAGAGAGAGAGAGAGAGAGAGAGAATATGAATGTGTTCTGATCTCTTTCCTTCTTCTTAAAAGGCACTTGTACTCAATCATGAGGGCTCTGCTCAGATGACCTTCTTTAATCAAATGCACCCCCAAACACCATAGTTAGATTAAGTTTCCACCCTCTTAATACCTCACAATGGGTATTAAATTTCAACATAATTTTCGGAGGGGACAAAGCATAGCCTAGAATTACCTCTAGTCTTGTCAGTTACATAGATCAATAAATTCCCTTTACAGACAGATGGATTTGAGGTTTTGTGTTTTTGTTGTTACTTGCAACCAAAAGACATCTTAATTTCATTAATTAATCAATTAATTAATTTGCATGGTACTGGGGATTAAAGCCAGGGGTATTCTACCTCCAAGCTACATCCCCAAACCTTTTTATTTTTTTTATTTTCAAGTCGGGTCTCACTAAGTTATGAAAGCTGGCCTCAAACCTGCCATCCTCCTGTCTCAGCCTCCCAGTACTAAGATTACAGGCATTCACCACTATGCCGAGTTGAGACATCTTCATTTTTTTTTTTTTTTGGTACTGGGGATTGAAACCGGGAGCATTCTACCTCTGAGCTACATCCTCAGCAGTATTTATTTTTCTTTTTTTTTTTTGAAACAGGGTCTCACTAAGTTGTGGAGGGCCTCATCAAGTTGTTGAGCCTGGCTGTGAACCTGCTCTCCTCCTGTCTCAGCCTCCCAAGTACTGGGATTACAAGTGTGTGCCACCATGCCTGGTTAGACATCTTAATTTTGAATTCTGCTGTATTCCTCACTGTGTCCTCTGCCATCAGCATAGTGCCTGATGCTTAATTGTGAGTTAGTGGAGAAGTTTCCTTGCTCTTCTAGTAGAGCCATTCTGTCAGGCTGTCTCAGGGCAGGCACTGGGAGCCCTTAGCTCTCTGTTGAGTACTCAGCGCCACTTCTATTTCTTTCTCTTCTGTTCCTACATAAGGGCTGGTCAGAGTTTCCTCCCTCCACTTCCCTGGGTCTTAAAGACCTAGGAGTGCTTCTGTCTGACTGTGAGACACAATCTCTGCCTCCTTCTTCCACTTGCAGAATCACCCCCAACTAAGTTCATTCATGTCCTCAACCTGCTTTAATTGATTAGTTTATTAGATGGTTGGTTGAATGACTGAATTATTTTGAGGCAAGTTCTCTTTCTATTGCCCAGTTTGGCCTCAAACTTGCAATCCTCTTGCCTCAGTCTCCGAAATAACTAGGCTTGAAGGTGTGTGCCACTGCACCTGGCTTTGAACCTGCTTTAGCAGACAGTGGTAACCTAGAGCTAGTTATGGACCATGGGGTCACTCAGAAAGAAAATTTAGGGCTCTATCTACTTGCCTTTATTTTATTTTATTTTATTTTGTGTGTGTGGTACTGGGTATTGAACTCAGGGGCATTCTACCTCTGAGCTATACCCCCAGCCCTATTTTTTATTCTTTATTTTGAAACCGAGTCTCACTAAGTTGCGGAGTGCCTCACTAGGTAGCTGAGGCTGGCCGCGAACCCGGATCCTCCAGTCTCAGCCTCCCAAATGCTGGGATTACAAGCGTGTGCCACGCCCAGCTTTCTACTTGCCTCTGAAAAAAAAAAAACAGGCTGTGGTTGGTTCTTCCATTCACACGCTGAATTAATTCTGCCCTTCTAGCCGGGCGTGGTGGCGCACGCTTGTAATCCCAGCATTCGGGAGGCTGAGACCGGAGGATCCGGGTTCGTGGCCAGCCTCAGCTACCTAGTGAGGCATTCCGCAACTTAGTGAGACTCAGTTTCAAAATTCTGCCCTTCTCTGTGTCAGCAGTCTGTTCCTAGCTGCCTTTTTGGAATCACAGAATTTGAGAAAGAAATATAGAGGTCACCAAGTCCACTCTCCCAGGGCAGGTCCATCAATGCTCCTTCTTGGGCTGGAGTCTAGCCTGTCTTGGCTTGAACATGACCAGGAACCAACTGCTGCAGCCTTTGCAAGGCAGGCATGCTGTCAGACAGCTCAGATTGTTAGAAAGTTCTTCCTGAAACTGAGCTGGAATCTGCTTCCTTGTCATTCCACCTAGTCCTGGATCTGCCATCTGGAGTCCCTGGCATCAGCCTGATCCCTCCCCCACATGGCAGCCATTGGGATATATGAGGACAGCCCACATGTCCCTAAAGCCTGCTCGACTGCAGGCAAAGCATCCCTGGTGCCCTCACCCCGCTCTCACGTGACTTAATTTCCCAATATCACACTAGCCCACCATCCTTGGAATATGCTCCAATTGTGATTGTCCACCCCACTGAAGATAGGGTTCTTAGATACACTGCCACAGTCTACATATGGCCTGTCCAGCACCAAGTATAACAGGACATCCTGCACTCCATTAGATGATGTGGTAGCTTCTGGTGCCATTTTTACAGACACATTATACCATTGGCTCAATGCAATTGTAAAGAAAAAGAAATTCCCTCCATTGGATTTTCCATATTTGAACATTTGATGTATGGGGCTCTACACTGGTTTTTCTTAAATTTTATCTTGCCAGCTTTAGGCTGAGCAGAATCACTAAGATGACCCTGTAATTTATCACCCAAACTGACAGTTTTGAAACTGAAAAAGGGAGCTGTTTTGTTGTTAATAAATATATTGAGGCAACAGGCACAACCAGGACTGTCCCAAACTAACCTGAGCATAGGGCCATGCTAAGCAAAGTGGTCAGGAGCACAGAGTACGGGTTCAAATCTCAGCAATACCATTTTATCAGCCCTGTGCTTAATCTCTGGACACTACTGCTTTCCCATTTTGGAAAGGGAGACAATATTCCTACATCATAGGATTATTGTGAGTGTTAAACAAGATCATGTATGGAAAGCATTTAACCCAGAGCCTGGCTCACATCAAGTGCTTAGGAAATAGCATCTGTTATTTTTATCTAGTTGAGATCTTTTTGAATTTGACCAGTGATCTCTCTCAATATTATGTCATCTTTAAGCCTGATAAGTACAGCTTCTACCACTGTGCCTGAGTTATTGCTTAAAATAACCTGCACTGGCGTCAAAGACAGAGCCTGTGGCATGCCACTGGCGGTCCCATCCATGCTGATGTTGAAGCAAGGGTCACTCTTCTTTGGATACACTGTTAAACCCAGTGTATGAAGAGAAAGTCACTTCAGTAATGAATTCCCTCAACAACTCAGAAGCTTAATAGGCATGTAAGTTTATTTCTCTCTTGTATATTTTTTGTTTGTTTGGTTTTTGTTTTAGAACTCAGGTGCATCCCCAGCCCTTTTATTTTTTATTTAGTTTTTTTTTTCTTGTTACTAGAGATTGAATCCAATGGCTTTTTACCTCCAAGCTACAGTCCCAGCCCTTTTTATTTTTTATTTTGAAACAGAGTCTCACTAAGTTGCTGAGGATCCCACTAAATTGCTGAGGTTGGCCTCAAACCTGTGGTTCTCCTGTCTCAGCCTCTCAAGTACTGGAATTATAGGCATGTGCCACTGTGCCCAGCTAACTCTGCTCCAGTTTGAATGTGTCCCCCAAAGTTAATGTATGGGCGCCTTAATCCCCAATGCAACAGTGCTGGGAGATAGGGCCTAAAAAGAGGTTGGGAAAGGATGGCTTTTCTCCCTCGAATGAATGCCATTATCATGGGAGGGGGCTCGTTATTTTGAGAGTGGTGTTATAAAAGCAAACAGGCCCCTCTTGAGCTCTTGCTGTCACTCCTGCACCTTCCAAGTGGGATGATGCAACACAAATGCCCTTGTCAGATGCTGGTGCTGTACTCTTGAACTTCCCAAGCACTCAGGACCACAAGCCAAATTAACTTCTGTTCAGTACAAGTTCCCTGGCCTGTGGGATTCTGTTATAGCAGCAGAAAATAGACTAAGACCTTTTTTCATATCAAAGTCCAGATGAGTCCCACTTTGGCATGAGGCCATCTGCCACCAGCAGTCAGGGACCCAGGCAGCCATCAATTTTTCTGTCCTTAGCGTATGATTTCCTGCTCACCATTCCATCCAGCAGGAGGGGGAGAAGGGAATAGGGAGTGAGTGTGGGGGTTCACAGAGGGCCCAGAGGTGGCATGCATCATTCCGCCCATGTTCCAGTGGAGACAACTTAGACACAAAGGTGCGCCTGCTGTATGTAAGGCGGGAAGTGCAGTGCAGCTGTGCCTCAAGGCCTGGCTCCACTCCTGCTCCTGTGGCCAAAGGGAACAGGGGATTTTTGTGGGCAGCTAGCAATCTCCACCTGTCCCAGCCACCTAATGCATTATCATTCGGCTCACTTTTTCTATCTTGACCCTGGAGAAATTAGGTGAGACTTCGCCAAATACCTTATGAAATCAAAGACTTCCAGAATTCTGCCCTGACACTAGCTGAGACCCCTATCACAAAAGAAAATCATTTCCAGGGCCTCATCGGGAGATGGCGCACAGGTGGCCTGCACTGTCATTCTGTCTGAGAAATGCTTGCGCATTTCAAACAGTGAAATTCATTTAATTCTTCCATTAACCTGGGTGGGGAAGAAACAAAAAGAAGGAAGGAACATGGTGGCATTTTTTAAAAGACATGAATGAAATTCCAAGCTTTGTGGAATGTCAAACAGGAAAGGATCACTACATTCAATATTCCTTTGGGGAATGCTGGGGACCAAATCCAGGGCATCCCATATGAAGGGTAAGTATTCTACCACTGAGCTACATCCCAGCCCAAATTCCAGTTTGAACAAGTCTCAAGTTGTAGGATGCAGCAAGCAACAGAAGTGTTAAGTCCAGCATTTAAACTCCAGCCTGGAGCTATTAAAGTCAAGTACCACAGACAAGCAACCTTCTCAAAGAGAACTCATTTGTTCATTCAACAAACATGTATACAGAGCCTACTCAGCACCATGCAGGGACTAAAGAAGAAAACAATCTGTAGTCCCTGTTCTGGAAGGTCTTTTCAACTAAAAGGTTCCCAGTTGCAAAACTAGGAACCAATTCTGGCTACTTAAGGCAGAAAGTGAATTTATTAAAGAGCATTAGATCACAAAATCACTGGGGAGCTATGCATCTAGGAATGATGCCCCTACTTAGCAGAGCTAATCTAAAGGAGACAATGCTGGCCCCATTGTCAGCACAGACTTGCAGCTTGAACTGGTGACCCCGCTGCTGCAGGCCTGTATACTGTCGTCAGAATTGCCTGACACTGTGGTGGGTGTGAGTATTCACCTTTGCCAGATGTGCTCCTCCCAGATCTCACTGTTCTGCATACTATCTTCTGGTCCGGGGTCCCATATGGGCATACATGGTGCCCACCCAAGCTGCACCCGAGCTGCACCTCCTCTGAGGTGGGGTGTGGGGCTGACAAAACAGAATTCCCAAAACACAGGAAGCATAGAAAAAATGTCCATGATGGGGTGTAAAGTCCATGGAGTTGCACATACTAAAGTCGGATAAGCGCTTTATGAAAAGAGTTATGGAAACACAGAGGATAGAGACTAAAACCAGTGAAGATTTCCTGGGGCACGCGCCACCTTTCCCACCCACCTAACGCATTATCACTCAGCCCGCATTTTCTATCTTGTGCTCTGGGTCACAGAAGATGAGTAAGCTGTTTCTGGGGAGAGATTTTGAGGACAAGCCCCACACACAGAGCACTCAGAGGGAAGGCATGTGAACAGTGATGGTGGAGAGGAAGGTGGGCTGTGTCTACTGAGGTCCCTGCAGCAGAGGGCAGGGTCAGGTGTCAGCAGGAAGGGGCAGAGGGGCTGAGGGGATGGTCAACATCAGATTACAGAAAGCCTTGGATGGTAGGTAGGGGGTGCAGACTTTATTTTGAAGTAAAAGAGAGAAGGTAGTCATTGGATAACATTTAAGGATAGGAATAAACCTGGCATGGTGGCGCACGCTTGTAATCCCAGCATTTGGGAGGCTGAGACTGGAGGATCTGGGTTTGCAGCCAGCCTCAGCTGCTTAGTGAGGCACTCCACAACTTAGTGAGACCCTGTTTCAAAGTGAAGAATAAAAAACAGGGCTGGGGGTGTAGCTCGGAGGCAGAATGCCCCTGAGTTCAATCCCCAGTACCACAACAAACAAACAAACAAACAAAAAAGGATGGGAATAATATGATCTGTGTGTATGTGTGTGTGTGTGTGTGTGTGTGTGTGTGTGTGTGTGTGTTTACTGGGGATTGAACCCAAGGGCATTCTACCCCTGAACTACACTCCCAGCCCAATTTTATTTCTTATTTTGAAGCAGGATTTCACTAAGTTGCTGAGGCTGGCCTTGAACCTGCAATCCTCCAGTCTCAGCCTCCCAAGTACTGGGATTACAGCTGTGTGCCACCATGCCCAGCTTGATCTACTCATTTTTAAGAAGCAAATTGACACAATATAGAGGGTGAGCAGGACAGGAAAGAAAATGAAGATGAAGAGTCCAGAGGCTGGTGCCAAAGACCAAGAGCGGATGATGCAAATCTGAATTAAGGCAGCAGCAGTATGAATGAAGGGAAAGTTGGATCTGGGAATTCCTTCCAAAGTGAGTATGCACAATGGAAAATCACACTGTGGGTCTGGAGACAGACTTGGAGATCATTAACTTTTAGATGATAGTTGATCCAGTGAGATAGGGTGCAGGAAGTGAACGGGAGACAACTGGGAACTCCTGGAGGCACGCATTTGAAAGATCAAGTTGGGTTTCCCAGGGCCAGCGCCAAGCCAAGGGCAGCAGGTGCCTGGGGTGTGGGTGGGGAGGGGAATCGGAGCCAGCTTCCTGGAGCACATTGTCATGTGGAGGCGCACACAGGACACTGTGGGCTTTGTCTTCCTAACATCCATTCCCTCTTCTCATTGATTTCTTTGGGAGGAATTATCTCATACCATGTAGTCCTGGGGACCATCAATCTAGATGCCCTGTTCACCCCTGGCTAAGAGATAGGGCCAAAGGGCAATCAAACTGTCTTCAAGGACTTTGTATTTTGAGTGGAGGGAAGCAAAGCTGGAAAGAAGAGTTTGGAGCTGATTCAATCGGCGACATCTCCCAAGGGGCCTTCCCGTGGTTCCCATCCCTGGAATCCTGAGCACCCCTCGCTCAATCCTTTCTCTGAGCCTGGTCTCCAGCCTTCCTTCCAACTCTGTGAACTCAATGAGTCTTTAGTTGAACTTCCTTTCTGCTTATGGGAGCCAGAACCTGTGGCTTGTGATCAAGGAACCCCAAATAACTCACAGAGTGATAGACACTCATGTAAACCCTTACAGACCAACCTCCTCCTTCATTAATGCCCCATAGAGCATTAATGAAGAAAGACTAGGGCCTGTGTGCACATCGTGGGGGATCATCCTACCTATGACTGCATCCTTGCTTGCTGCAAGACCTCTCTGGGCCTTCTCGCTCCCATTTGCTAATCACAGTGCTGAGCTGGACGATACTTGGTGTCCAGTGGTAAGCTTATAACTGGTTCTTTTGAAAAAGTCTGATTTATACTGTTGATGATCCCCACGGTGACATTGGAGCATGGCTGACTTTCAGTAGGCCAAAGGGTTGACCACTGGCTGTCAAGTGTCCTGAAAATTTTGCTTTTGCCAGCAGGTACAAGCCAGCTCTGGCATGTCACCATTAGTGTCCCTTCTAGGGCTGGCTTCTGGTCTGAGTCTCTCTAAATTGGGAAACTGAAAGGCTAAGTCTTGGGCTCTTGTTTGAAAAAAAAAAAAAGAGTTATAGGGCAGTATTTCTCAAACTCTGTGGCAGTAAACTTGTTAAGATGCAAATGCCCACAGACCACCATTAGATACCCTGAATTAGCACAGGGGTGGGAGGACAAGTCCCCAGAAATCTGAACCATTAACACCCTCCCTAGATGATTCTGATGCACAGGGTGTGAAGGTAATACTTTAAGAGATATTGGCTTGAAAAGAGGAAGGGAATATAAAGATGGAACAGGGTAGGGAACGGAGTGAGACAAGGGAAGAGAGGGCTGTGAAGAGAGCAGTAACCCAGAGAACTGACATGAGGGAGGTCAAAGGGAGGAAGGGAGACAGGAAATATTCTCAGCTAGACATCAGACTTGGAGTGCTCTGCAAATTCCATGTACTAAATGACCTTTAATAAGATGATGATGGTGGTGGTGATGGTGATGGTGGTGATGAAGATGGTGGTGGTGGTGATGAAGAAGATGGTGATAGTGATGGTGATGGCGATGGCAATGGAGATGGAGGACTTTTCTAACTAGCCTTACAGGGCTGGTAGGAAGCAGAGCCATCTGGTGCATGTTCTGTACATTACAGAATCTACTTTACTTTCACTAGTGCTGCTCAGCCAAATTTATATCTGTTTCTGGCTTCAAAACCTGCCTGGTATTGGACTAAGCCCTGAGCTCTGAGCAGGAAGAATTTCATGCCAAGGACGTGATCGGTTTTTCCTGAGTCTAGGGCATGGCTGGATTTCTGAGCCTTCCTAGAATTTGAGCCCTTGTTCCAGGGAGTGGAGACCCAGGAATGTTCCAAATGAATGTTTGGAAGCCTGGAAGGAATGCGAGCTCATGCAGCCAGACACCGTCTCCTCCTGCAGTAGAGGGCAACTTTGGCCCCAACCTCACTGCTTTTTGCTCTTTCACATCCTTGTTCCAACCCATCTACTGGTGCTGGGGGCCAGAACAGGGTCCTGTTCATCTTTTCAGTCCAGGCCCTGACCCCTAGAGCTGCTCAGTGAGTGTCTGTGAAGCGAGGCAGCTGGATGGACCATGCAGGCAGGTGATGGAGCCTACAGGGACTGGGAGACACCATCCGAGCTGGCCCTGCCAAGACAGATACAGACAAGAAAAACTGACCAGCAGTAGGGAGCAGCTGAAGATTAAGATCTCAGCAGCCTGAATTTGCCCTTCTCGAGGAGGAAAATGAATCTGCTTAAAGCTATACAGTGATTTAATAATAATAATAATAATAATAATAATAATAATAATAATAATACAAAAATAAAAATAAAAACACCTGACTAATGCTCTCTCTATCACTATCTCTATCACTTCCTCAGAGAAGGCAGCAATCCAAAGGGTCTGGGAGGAGGAGGTACATGCTGGTCTAAGAGGCTCTTGGAACCATTAGAACATTTGTCGTCTCTTCTAAGTATTTGAGTATTTGACCTTTTTCCTTCCCAACTATTTCAAAGCACATGGGAAGAATTGGTCTCGCAGTGCTGAAACACAGGACACCACTCAATCTTGCTGCATCCAGATTGATGCTTCAAACTGCACACACCTGCTTAGATTCTCCCCCACTTCAAAATTTCTCTCAGGTCAGACGTGTAATCCTAGCAAATCAGGAGGGTGGGGCAGGAGGGCTGCCAAAGTTGAGGCCAGCCTGGGCAATTTAGCAAGACCATGTCTCAAAAAAAAACTTAGGATGGAACTCAATAGTAGAGCACCCCTGTTTCAATCCCCAGAGTTGCAAAATAAATGAATAAATGAATAAATACAATTTCTCATCAGAAGTCCTTCTTCCCATCTGACACCCCAGATGCCACCCGCGGGTCTTCAGCCTGCTTGCCTTGCATCTCTGCAGCTCAGACAGATGAAATGCCGGATAAAACCTCTCAGTCCACGGGGCAAGGACCTTGTCTTTGTGTCTCATAAAATGCCATGTACGCCTGCAGTGCTTTGTAAATAATAAATGGCCATAATAAAGAAGCCGCCTCTTCGGGGTCAGAGGTACATGTTTGCAGAAAAACAGCCCCGCCTCACCCCAACCAGGTCTGCTTGGCCTGGCCCAGCTCTGCGCAGAGAATTCCAAAGGGATGTGTGACCTGAAAACTTAGGTTTCTTGAGAATAGAAAGCGTGATGCCAGGATTTCTTGGCCAAGGAAGGTCAGAGAGCAGCCTGCTGACATACTATGTACTTGGAAAATAAATGCACCGTGGAAACGCAAGATGTTATTATTATTACTCCAAATTTTATTGTTCTGCTTAATTGGGCCTTTCCAAATTACAACAGCACAGGCCTTTAAAGCCAAGTGCATAATCATAACTTACTATTGAAAGCAAGATTGACTGGTAATAACAGGTATTATTACTATAATAATGACTTGCCAATTTAGTATAACGGAGAAGGGAGACCTCTTTCCAGATGGGTGAACATGCTGAAATAGACAGAGGTGGTTTCCTCAGGGGACCCAGAACACAGTGACCACATAGTCACTAACTACCATGACCCCTGCCATCAGAACGGCTAGAGGGAAAAGCTGGGAGGTCCCACTGAGCTCTGGCTCCAACTAAGTAAGACACCACAGCTCATCTTTTTGAAAATCCACAGCTAAAATATCTCCTCCTTATTTCCTCTTGCAGAGTACAATCAGGGCAAGAAACTTTCTACAATGCTGAGCCCATCCATTAGGTATTTCAGAGCCAGAAACGTAGAGCACGTTGATAATAATAGCAGCTACCATTTATTGCGGCCTTGCCCGGCACCGCGCTCCACCTCATTTAATCCTTTCTACCCACTCAATGCAGTGAGGCCTGGTATTATCCATTTTACGCATGAGCGACCTGAGGCTCGGGCACTGTGGCTCAGGGGTGTAACCGGGATCCAGACATCAAATATTTGAACCCAGAGCCCAGGATCTTAACCACCGTCATCTCCCACCTCTACTGCCATGTGGAAATGTTCCAGTGGTTGAACTAATTTACCCAGCATGAGTGACTTGAGACCTGACACCTCTGGTCAAGAGGGGACGCTTTTCAATCACCCGAACTGACGGAAAGTGGGGCGTGGGTGACACCAAGGCGGGGTGCTCTGCCTTGCTCAGCCTTCCCCTGACTGCCCTCGCTAGGGCAGTTTGCAGCAGTTTGCTTTCTAAATGATGCCTTTCCAAGACAGGTATTAAAAATAGCTCACGGTCTTTGGCTGGGTGGCAGAAGGGAGTGATTCCGAGGGAGAGGTGGGACCCAGGAACCACTGTGGCATGCAAATGTTACCCAGATAATCCGCAGCCCGATGGTCAGTGCTGATTAGATTTGTTCTTTCTAATTAGCAGAGCTGCAAGGTTGTAGCTCCTTCATACCTTGGAGACATTTTTCAAATCTCTTTATCTCCAAATGAGAAATGTGGAGGGAAAGGAGAAGGGTGTATGCTTTCAGGTTCTTCTTGCCCGGCCTTAACCATCTGCCATCGACTCGGTTTAGTCCAGCTTGTGCGTTCTGTGAACCGTGTTAATGAGTAGGCGGGAGAAGGTCTCAGGCCGGGTTCGCTTGGACCAAAGCTACTGCCTCACAAACAACTCTCTAATTCTTAATTAATCCTTGGATGCCTTGCAGAGACTGGCCTGAGCATTTTCTGCCCCTTTCCCTCCCTTTTTACAAGGAGGAATGGAGAAGCCCGGGGTGTTCTGGTGCCTGTGGGACTGGAAATGGAGCCAGGGTAGTGTGTGTGCCTTTCCTGTTTCATGTTTGTAAAAGCTCAAGGGTGGAAGCAGGATGTGTGCTCGTGGGAAATATGGGTGTGCTTATGGTGTCATGGGGTGCCATCTGTGAGGCATGTCATTGGGTCAATAATTTTTTGTTGTGTATGGTTTGGGTGGGTGCGTCCATGTGCAGTGTATCATGTGGCCTGACTGAAGGGATGGATATGTGGCATGCGTGTGTGCTAGGGTGTGTGCGATGTGGTACACACGTGTGTGAGATGTGCAGATGGAGTGTTTCAGGGGTGTGCATGTGCAGTAGGGTCTGTGATGTGATATGAGCATGTGCCTGTGGGAGGCACAGGTAGATGTGTGAGGTGTGATCAGTGTGTGTGATGTGCTATATAAGAGTAGGGGATGGATGTGGTGGTGGTGGTAGGGTGTGTGTGTGTGTGTGTGTGTGTGTGTGTGTGTGTGTGTGTGTGTAAGTAAACTGAGGCAGAGTGAGAACAAAGACATCTTATTTTGTTAATAAGTTGTTTGAAAGGGGAGTTTTCCTATTTTGCAGAAATTTGCTAGAGTGTCTTCCTTTCTGGCTCAAGTTTCTGTTCAGAGGGTCTCTGAATGGCATCCAGCAAGCTGGCTCTCAAATGAAACAAGTGTTAAGGATCGAACACTTAAGGATGTTGGGGAGAAGCGTTTTTTAAAAATAGTACTAACAGTGCCGTGGTTTCAGTTTCCATTGGTTGGTGGAAGGGAATATTTAGGATTTTTTTTATTGGTGCATTATACTTATACATCATAGTGAGATTCGAAGTGATACATTCACATATGCACACAATAAATCGAGAAACAAGAACATGCTACACTACCCTGCTCATAGCTGCGTTTCTGTTCTGTTTGCCAGTCCATGGATGTGGTGAAATCTCTCTTCATGGAATATTAAAAAGCATTTTTGGGCCAGGCGTGCTGGTGCACACCTCCCAGTACTTGGGAGACTGAGATAGGAGGATCACAGGTTTGAAGCCAGCCATATCAATTTATCAAGACCCTCAGTAACCTAGTGAGACCCTGTTTCAAAATAACAAATAAAAGAGCTGAGGGAGTAGCTTGGAGGTAGAATGCCCCTGAGTTCAATCCCTAGGACCAAAGGGAGGGAGAGAGAGAGAGAGAGAGAGAGAGAGAGAGAGAGAGAGAGAGACTTTGAAAGGAATCCTGCAGAAACAACCAAAGTCACACTGATATGGAGGTGCCACCTAGGGGCAGAAAGGGGCTGGAGGAGCCATGGAGAACTTGGAGTGAAGCACCATCGCTGGAGGATTGGGCCACAGTCCTTGAGGTTTCCCAGCTGGGTCCTCCTGCAGGAAAGTGTCATAGAAAGGGATCAGCCCCAACCACTTCAGCAGTTTCAAAATAATTCCAAGGGGAGGAAGGGCCTTCTGCAAGCCCACTCCCATCACAGGCATTCCAGAGAACGATGAAGGAAGCAAATGTAAGAAAAACCTCTGACATTCTCAAGTCATTAAGGAAATGCAAATTAAGATAATTTGAAACTGTCTTGAGAAGTTCTAAGAATGTCACATGCTGCCCTACACTGCTGGAAGGGCGTAAATTGGTCTAACTTTTCTGGAAGGCAGTTTGGTGATACCTATCAAGAGCCTTAAGAATGTCCCTGCCCTTTGACCTAATAATTCCATTTCTATGAGTTTATTCTAAAGAACTCAACAGAGCATAAAGATTGCTCTGCAAGGACGTCCCTTGTACTATTAGTCATAAATGTGAAAAAATGGTATTAACTTTAAATATCCAAATATGCAAGGTTTTTATTTTTAATTTTTTAAATTTTGAAACAGGGTCTCACTAAGTTGCTGAGGTTGTCCTCCAACCTGCAATCCTCCTGCCTCAGCTTCCCAAGTACTGGGATCATAAGTGTGTGCTACCATGTCCAGCTCAAGTTAGGGAAGTTTTAAAATAGATTGTGTGACATCCACAAGATGAACCACTATGTTGACATTAAAAGCCATGTTTTGTGGACACTACCTAATGACTTGGGAAAATAGTCAAATACAATGTAAAGTGAAAAAAGGCAGCATCACACTGCTAATAGCTGCTTTCATGGGGGAAAGATTACAAGTGATTTTTTTCTTTATACTTTTCCACATTTTCCATATTGAACCTGAAGCCTTATTAGAAAAATGTATATTTTTAAAATTTTCTAAGTGCAATAATCAGAAAGGCAGTAAGGAAGTCCCTGCCATGAGAGGGAAGTCACGAACATCACAAGTTCTCCTCCCCCGCCACACACCAGGCCCGTTAATCCTCATGCCGCCGGGATGTCTCTTCCCCTGCCTCCTGCAGATGCCCTCCTCTCACTTTCAGCCCCTGGTCTGGCTTCCTACTTCACTGAGAAAATGGAAGCAAAAAGAAAAAAACTCCTGCATTCTCCCATTGTTTCCTCTGTCTCCTCCCTGCATCTTTGCCAAGTAGCTGGCTTCTCCTCTGGTTACAGAGGACTCAATTGTGTGCCTGTCGGAGGCTGGCCTCCACTCACCTGCTCCTAATCCAATCTCCTTTTGCCTATAAGGTGACATTTCTCCAGCAATTCTGCCTTCCATCGGCAATGTTCCCTTTCTATCGGATCACCCCATTAGCACATACACATGCTATAATATCACCCACATCAAAATCAAATCCTCTTGACTGTCAGTCAGCCCCTCCAGCTACACTTCCCTCTTCCTAGACCTGCTTTGCCCCAAAACTCAATAGCTGTCTATATTTGCTGGCTGCATGTCCTCATATTTTATCCTATGTCTCCATAGTCAATCGGTCACCTTCCTCAGACCATTGAAATCATGCTTATCAAACTCACCATTGACATCCCTGTCACTAGTCCCGTGGTCACTTCTCGTCCTCATGGTGTACCCTCTCAGCAGCCTCCAATGCAGTTGACACAAAGCCAGGCTTCTTTTTTTTTTTTTTAATGTGGTACAGGGGACGGAACCCAGGGACATTCTACCTCTGAGCTGCACCCAGCCCCATTTTATTCTTTATTTTTGAAACAAGGTCTCACTAAGTTGTGGAGGGCCTCACTAAGTTGCTGAGGCTGGCTTTGAACCTGCAATCCTCCTGTCTCAGCCTCCCAAGTACTGGGATTGCACGCGTCCACCAGTATGCCTGGCTAAA
This sequence comes from Graphiurus murinus, assembly GCA_004027655.1. Classification (NCBI taxonomy): domain Eukaryota; kingdom Metazoa; phylum Chordata; class Mammalia; order Rodentia; family Gliridae; genus Graphiurus; species Graphiurus murinus. The sequence continues at coordinate 24,230 of PVLC010015698.1, forward strand.
TCCAGGCTTCTTGAAACAGCAGCTTCACTCGGCTCCCAGGAGTCCACACTCTCCTGCTTCACAGGCCATTTGGTGAAGGCCTCTCTTTGTTTATTATGCTCTGTTCAAGTCCCCAGGGTCTCAGACTCTGGCCTCTTTTTCTTTCTAAATAAGAACATCTCCAGCCAGACATGGTGGTGCACACCTATAATCTTAGTACTTGAGAGGCTGAGACAGGAGGATCACAGGTTTGAGGACAGCCTCAGAAAGTAGTAAGACTCTCATCAACCTCGAAAGACCCTGTTTCAAAATAAAAATAAAAAAGGGCTGGGGGTGCTGCTTGGAGGTAGAATACCCCCAGGTTCAATCTGCGGTACCATAAATAAATAAATAAATAAATAACCTCTCCCTTGAACTTCAGATAGATAATCAGATAAGAAACAGAGAAGCCAGGCATGGTGGCACACACCTGTAATCCCAGTACCTAGGAGGCTGAGATAGAAGGATCATGGGTTTGAGGTCAGTCTCAGCAACATAACAAGGCTCTGGGCAACTTAGTGAGACTACGTTTCCAAAATAAAATAGGACTGGGGGTATAGCTTGGAGTTATTCCCAGCACCACAAAAAAAAAGAAAGAAAAAGGTAAATTTTAGATAGATTATATATAGATGTATAGCTCTATCTATCTATCTATCTATCTATCTCTTATATCAAACTTAACAAACACAATCAAAACCAAACTTCCACATCTCTCCCCCAAATCCCACGTTCCCTCCACTGCCTGCCTCATGTCAGCTAGTGACAACTGTATTCTTACCATTCATGGCTCAGGTTCAAAGCCTTGGGATTACCCTTGACGACCCTTCTTCCCTCCCACTCTGTATCTAATCTCTTAGCAAATCATATCTCTTCCACCTTCACAATACATCCAGGATCCACCCACTTCTCACCTGCTAACACCTGGTCCGCGCTGCCATCATCTCTCCTGGATTTTTTCCAAAGCCTCTGAAGTGGTCTCCTCATCCCACCCTTGATTCTCTATTTTTAAGTATAACCTGGTAGCCCGGGCAACCTGCTAAGACAGGTCAGGTCATGTTACTCCTTCCTGTCTTACTCAGGGTAAACGCCATGTCTTTTCAATAGTGTTTAAGCTCTCTGCGTCATTCTGCTTCCTCCCCCGGCCTCCTCCAGCGCCTCCGGACTCCTTGCTCTGCTTTCCCCAGTTTCCTGGCTGTCTGGTATGCTCCAGGGCGGCTAGGTTGAGGATACAGCAGTGAGCAGGACAGACTGGTTTTACTGCAGATATTGCCCCACATGTCCCCTCTGTCCTCAGGTTTCTGCTCAGATGTCACCTTCTCAATGAGGCTTTTCCTGTTTAAGGGCGCGCTTCACCATATCCCGTTTCCCTGCCCTGCTGATTCCTTGGCACTTGCCACCGTCTGATAGCCTATGTTGTTCTCCTTGCATTTGCAGTCTAGATGTAAATGCGAGGAGGGCGGGGTCTTTGGTCTGTCCTGCTCATTGCTGTATCCTCAACGCACCCATTAGTGCCTGGCTCCAAACAGGCACTCAGGAACGTTCACTGAACGTATGGATGAATTAAAGTATGAGTGAATGGATGGATGAGTGAATGAGTGAACTAACGGTGACGGAAAAGGGCTCACACTACTCGGTAATTTAAAAATATTCTAGTAACTACAGGAACAGGGAGGAAATTGGCCATGAGAATTTCGTTTCTGTTCCCATCAGAATCTCTGATGAGACTGTACGGTGGTGTTATTATTTCAAAAGCAACAGCTTTCTAGTGTTTAACAATGTGCCAAATGTTTTTGCTGTTTGTTTCCATTCCTCTTCTCTAATGGGGAAGGGGATTTGCCTGCTGATTTCTCATTTCTCCTCACCCTCGGGAGGTGAATTTTCTCTTTAGCACTTGGCTTCTCTCCTTCTTGGATTCAGCCAACTCTCTGTTGATGAAATTTCTGTGCACCTACGATGTAGTATGTGTAGGGTTCTCTACCTAAACTATAAATCCACTGGGCACCGCAAACACACACCAAATTCTCTCCACTCCTGGGGATTTTTGTGACCAGTATATCCAGGGATAAAAGGTGTCACCTCTCTGCAGGAGGTTTTTGATGCAGCATGCAGTGACACGATTGTTCCCAGACTCTTCTATAGAATTCTGTATCATGTCAACAGTCCTAGGCCTGCTGCACATGGCCGTGGGTATGTGTCTGTTGCATGAGGCTGTGGATGGTGCCTACTGTGCATTGGGATTTGCAAGTCCCTCTTGATACAGGAAACTACAGTGTCCGCAGTGAAACACTGATGTCACCAGGAAGAGTTAGAAGACCTGGGCCTCACCCTTGGCTTTGCCACCAACTGGATGTGCCTCCCTGAGCAAGCCACTCTGTCTTTCAAAGTCAATTGTCTCTTCTGTGAAATAGAAATAAGAATCCTGCTACTGAGGCTAAGATTGCAGTAAGGATGGACTGATAGAATGTGGTGGGGCTGGGAATCATACCAAAGGAGGAAGCAGTAAGAAACTCACGTGTCTTCAGTGTCCTGTCACTCACCTACACAGCAGTGTCATTTAGTCCCTCTTCAGCCAGCCTCTTTAGAAAAATTAGCTAAGGCTAAGTGTAGTGGTGCAAGCCTGTAATTCCAGTACTTGGGAGGCTGAGACAGGAGGATCTTGGGTTTGAGGACAGCCTCAGCAACTTAGTGAGGCCTTCAAGCAACTTAGCAAAACTCTATTTCAAAATAAAAATAAAAAGAGCTGGCAGTGTAGCTCAGAGGTAAATTGCCCCTGGTTTCAATCCCTAGTACTAATAAGGCAAAAAGAAAAAATAATTAGCTAAGGCAGTAGCCCACATCTGTAATCCCATTTCTTGAAGGCTGAGATGGGAGGATCCAATTGCAGATTCAAGGCTAGCCTCAGCAACTTAGTAAGACCCTCAGCAACTTAGCAAGAACTTACTTCAAAATACAAAATAAAAAGGGCTGGGGGTGAAGCTTGTCTCTGGATTCAGTCCCCAGAATAAGAAAAAAAAAAAAAAAAGCTATCCTTTCCTACTTCTTTTCATTTTCTGATTTCATTAATCATGAATCAGAATTGCTTTAGGGCAGCGACAGAGGCTCCTCAGTTTCACTGCTCCAGAAGGACCTGCCATCAACATTGGTCCCAGAGCATGGCTGCTTCTGAGGTGTCCCATGGGGGACGGGGGTGGGTGACTGAAGTCAGAGGGAGCCCTCACCTGAGAGCAGAGCCATCCCAAAGAGGACTGAGAGCATGGCTCCTCCTCAGGTCGCAGTACAGGAGGAATTTTCCCTTCGGCTTCTCTAGGCAGACTTGCTTCCTTGCAGAACATTTTTGCCAGCTGCTTTCAATCCTAATATTTTGGCAGCTAAACAGCATGCTGTTCTGCAAGGGCTCTGGGAAGCTGCTAATGATCCGATATTAACAGCCTCTCAGCTCACTCAGGTTCCCTCAGGATCCAAGGTTGATGGCGGGACACGTCTCCTGGCATCCGCCTTTTGTCCTGGAGGGGAGAAGCCACTGCCCAGGGTTTTATGCTTTGCAGCCCTATCCCCATTCCCCCAACACACAGATACTCAATTTAAAAGGAAAACGTGGGCGCCTCTGTTGTGTAGGATCTGCTGCTCAACTCCAGCACAGCATGACGTGTCCCCTTGGAAATGACACCATTGGGTCCCAGGACAACGCTCCTCCACATCTCTTGTTTTATGTCCTTGAAACAAAAGGGGGTGCTTCTGAATATCAACAGTTGCAAGGTGTTCGTGGTCAATGTTGAAGATGGACATCATTTTAGAATGCATGCCAGCTGGAGGAGGGAGGCAATTGATTGGCAGAAACGCTTAGGTAAAAGAAAAGGCAAATTAATTAACATGTCAAGTCCTTCATATCACAGAGCAGGAGTGCAGCAGATCCTTGCAGAACGCAGCATGTGTAGCACAGCCTCTTAGGATTCTAGAGCCACCCATACATTGGTGCAGGATTCACCACGACTGCACACAGCAGCTAAGAAACAGTTTTCAGTATGTTTCATACTGGAAGGGAAGAGTTCATATTACCTTCGTGTATATGCAGTGTGTGTGCATCGATAACCAACCTCCACTTCAGCTCAGTTGACATTTTAGACTGTTAATTCTTTGTTACTGAGCTGACCTATCCTGACCTAGAATGGAGGGCAGCATCCCCGTTTTCCACCTGCTAGATATCAGTAGCAAGTCATGTCAATCAAAGATGTAGTCTGTCCCAGTACTTGGGAGGCTTGGAGGCTTGGGAGGCCAGGAAAATTGCAGGTTCGAGGCTAGCATCAGCAGCTTAGCGAGACCCTGTCTCAAAATAAAAAATATAAAAGTCTGGGGGTACAGCTCAGAGATAAAATGCCCCTGAGTTCAATCCCCACTACCAAGAAAAAGGTATATTCTGGCTGGGAGTGGTGGTGCACACCTCTAATTCAGCTAATTGGGAGGCTGAGGTAGGAGAATTGAAAATTTGAGGCCAGCCCAGGAAACTAGGTGAGAACCTGTCTTAAAAAAAAGCCAGGTGTGGTGGCACATGCCTGTTATCCTAGTACTTGGGAGGCTGAGACAGGAGGATCACAGGTTCAAAGCCAGCCTCAGCAGGTAGTGAGACTCTCATCAACCTAGCAATACTCTGTTTTAAAATAAAAATAAAAATAGGGCTGGTGGTGTGGCTCAGAACTAGAATGCCCCTCAGTTCAATCCCCAGTACTACACACACACACACACACACACACACACACACACACACACACACAAGTTTAAAAATGGGCTGGGGATGTAGCTGAGTGGTAGAGCACTTGCCTAGCATGCACAATGCCCTGGGTACCTGGTAGCACTCCCAAAACAACAACAACAACAAAACACAAACACAAACACACACACACACACACACACACACACACACACCAAGAACAAGAAGGAAATTGGTTGTATTTCTCTTCTCTTTCTTTCTTTTCTGTATTTCTGGTACTGGTATTGAACCCAAAGGCATCTACCTCCGAGCTGCACCCCCAACCCTTTTAATTTCTTATTTTGAAACAGGGTCTCATTAAGTTCCTGAAGGTCTTGCTAAGTTGCTAAGGCTGGCCTCAAACCTGCAATCCTCTTGTCTCAGCCTCCCAAGTACTGGGATTACAGGCAAGCCTCACCACACTCTGCAAGTATTTGTTAAACCACAAGGATATCCAAATACCCAGATACCATTTTGGTGAGGAGCAGGAGAAAGGAGAGAAAATGTATTCCATCTTGCTTCTCTGTGGAAGAGTGACGAGTCTAGATGTGAGACCTGGAACCACTGCGATCATCTTGCACCAGCCTGAGGATGAAGCCAGAGCAGAGAGAGCTCCCAGAGGAGAAGAGCCAAGAGCCCTGGGGCCCTACACTACCCTCCCTTGGGATTCCTTATTATGGGAGATGATACATCCTCGAGTGGCTTATAGCAAGAGGGGGCAGGTTTTCTGCTGCATGCAGTCAAGAGCATCAGAATCCCTACCTATCTATTCATTATAACTATCTAGGCCAATGTGAGAAGATTATGATTCTAGAAATAGGAGCCCATTGAGGAAGCTGATATGCACAAGCAACTACATATATTTCAGCAAAATGACTGCATGCAGTTGAGGATACTCGGTGGCTAGAGGCAGGACCAAAACTGTAGGTAGAGGCCAGGTCTCAGAGAGACTTGTACACTTTTCTGAGAAACCCGGTCTTTGGGATTTGGGGATCCATTTGTGGGAGGATTAAGTTACTTCTGATAACAAGGCAGCAGCCCTGCACTTTGCTGCATGGCGAGTTGCTAGGACAATGGCGACAGGCTCCACACTGCGGGGAGATTAGGGGCAAGGGCTCTGGTGACGACACACCACAGTGAGCTGTGTGCTTTGAGTAAACCTCTTTTAGCCTCGGTGTTCTGGTAGACAAGTCCCTCTCCTCAGGATGTGCTGTGGTTGAAATGTCTCCTCCAATGCTTAGGTTGAAATGTGGTTTAAATGTCTTCTCCAATGCTTAGGTTGAATTGCCAATGTAACTGTAGTGGGAGGTGGGGCCTTTTAGAGGGGCTTTGGTCATGAGAGATCTTCTTATGTAAATAGATTAGTGCCATTATCTTGGGAGTGAGTTAGTTATCCTGGGAGTGGGCTCCTGATAATGTGTTTGGCTGACTTTCTTGCTGTGTCTCTGATGGAGCTCACATGCCCTTCTGCCATCTTATGAGGCAATACAGAGGCCCCTGACAGAATCAGCACCATGTTCAGACACCCAGCCTTCAGAAATGTGAACCATAAACCCCTTTTCTTTATAAATTACTCAGCCTATGATAGTCTGTTATAGCATGGACGAAGATGGGGTGGGTGTGCAGTGTAAGTGAGCCCTCCTTTCATGATCTGCACACCACTGGGTGTTCTACTAATACTCACGGGACCTCTGCAAGGTGCTAGGCATTGCACCTGGGGTCAGGTGCTAGGTTATACAGGGCCATTCCTGCCACTGAGGGAACTCAGGAGACAGGCAATGTGCAGTGTTAAGTAGAGATGTATCTAGGCTTTGAGTAAATTTTTGTTCTAAAATACAATGAACAAAAAGTCCAGTGGTTGCAACAGCTCAGAAAGCTGGTGACTCAGTTGGCACGGGGAGCTGTTTCCTCGCTGTCTGCTCCCCTACAGATCACGGCACACCAGCTCTCTCTTCACCCTGAGACATTTCCCCAGCTCCTCCATGCGACCAGCTGGAGGAAGAAGCCAGCATCTCCCCTCCCCCACACCACTTCCTCCAGGGCCCCTGCATTGACCCATCCATTCCCTGGGAAACTTCTCAGGGACAGTTTCCCAGCCTGCCTCCAAGGAAGGCCTGGCATCTTTCCCAGGTCCTGTGGCCTCTCGTCCCTTTGGTAGTCCTGATCGCAAATTTAGGCAAGCTTTCCTGTAGAGCAACCTCACGCCCTGCTAAGAACTATGCCAAGCCCGTGCCTAATCAACCTTCATCTGAAACAAATCCTTTCTTGGATGGGAACTGGGCCAGGATTAATTCTACTTGCTCAGTCCCAAACCATAACCTTTTGTAATGAATTCTAGAGGTTTCTTGGAATTGTCATTATCCTAGCACTCTGCTATCCATGGCACCATTCATCAGACAGTCTGTCACACCAGCAGTCATTGAAATCAGCACTGAAAAAGCTGCCACAAGATTCAGTGACCCTCTTCAGGAATCCCAGTAGCCCCCTTCCCCGGCATTCACAGCCATTCTTCACCCTCACCGTGGAAAGCACAGGACCAACTTAAACACTGACCCAACTTTAAAATGTTTATAGCATGCAACACGCACACAGAAAAATGCGCACGTTGTAACAGCACAGCTCGATCAAGTAACCACCACCGAAGATAAGGAATAGAACATTGTCAGCCCTTGGGAGCCCTAGGAGTTCATGCCTTTCCCTATCACCAGCCCCAGCCTCTCTCCCCTTCAAGGGTAACTCTAACACTGTGGAAGTGTGCAAACCAGAGATGCACCAAAGACTGTTGGGGTTTTTTTTTTTTTTTTTTTTTTTTTTTTTGCGCTACTGGAGGTGAAACCTGGGGGCATTCTACCTCCGAGCTACAGCCCCGGCCCTATTTTTTAGTCTTTATTTTGAAACAGGGTCTCACTAAGTTGCGGTCTCATTAAGCAGCTGAGGCTGGCCTCGAACCCGGATCCTCAAGTCTCAGCCTCCCAAATGCTGGGATTACAAGTGTGTGCCACCACACCCAGCTCGCACTAAAGGTTTTAAGCAAGGAGGAAGTGCGATCATATTTGTTTTTTGGAAAACTCTTCCTGGCGTGTAAGAGCCCAAGATGCAGGGAGGCAAATTGGGAATCTGTAGCAGAGACGGTGATGCCTGGGACCAGAAAAGCAGCAGGCAGGGAGAGAGGGAAGGAGGGAGGGGACAGGGAAAGGAGCAGGGGGTCATGAGTCCAATTTGTCCACTGTCTTGGCTGTGTTTCTCCATGGCCTGCAGATTGATTAAATGACCTTAAAAGCCTCCTACCCCCAACCCTGAAAGTCTTTTATTCAAACCAGTCATCCGGAAAGCAAGCCTCCCACTGGTGCTTAATTCACTCAAGGAAAGATTAGAAGAACCTGGTTACCAAGCTTTGAAAAGTTGCTCATAAGATTCAGCGGGAGCCTGCAATCCTCAGAGGCTTCTATTTTTACCAAAAACACACACGGAGAAGTGGAGAATTTTCAAATGAATTAGACATGAGATTGATCTTTTTATACAAAAAAAGAGAAAAGGAACAGGGACACTGAGTGTGAGCTCCCCCTCCAACCCCCGTTTCCCTGAGCTGCCTCATCTCAGCGGCCTAAGTCGGGCCCATGCCGCTGACCCAGGCACAGCCACAGCAGGGACCGGCGGCCAGAGAAACGCCGTGATCTCCTCAAGACCATGGACACAGTCTGGTTCATGACCACCTAGGCCGGGCCCTTTCCACTCAAAGAGGAGCTGGCCCAAATGGCTCCCCAGCCCAGCTGAATACACTGAGAGTGACTATTGGTGTCTTAAAACAGCGATGCCCAGACAGAGCTGGGGTGAGCACAACTCTGCAGTCAGCAGAAGTTTCAGATCCATCTTGCTCTGCATTTGTCACTATGCCTCTTCAGCTACTTCACACCCTTATCTCTGGCTGAGGCCAACCAAGGACTCCCTTTTCTCCATGAGCTTTGCATAAGCGAGGGCTGTGGTTGTTAAACGGTGCTCCGTAGATCCCGCAGGTTCCATGAAGGCAGCTCCGAGCCCCTCCACACTTCAACCAGGGAAGCTCTGCTTTTAAATCGGCCTTGAGACTGCACATCACTCCTTCCAGGAAATGCTGGCAGGCAGGCAGGCAGGCTGTTCTGTCTTCTTGGCCATAACAGTGTGATTTAAAAAGCTATAGATCTCCGTGACTTGTGATGTGATCAAATCCCAATAAACTTATTGTAAGTAGAAAATATCTAAAGTCAAAAATGCCTTTAATAGAGTTAAGAATAAAAATGACATGATAGATGCAGAAAAAGCCTTTGATAAAATTCAGCACCCCTTCATGATAAAAGCCTTAAATGAATTAGGCACAGAAGGATCATACCTCAACATGAGAAAGGTGTATGGCACATTCATGGCCAACATCAGACTGAATGGAGAAAAACTGAAAGCATTTCCTCTATGCACTGAAGCAAGACAAGAGCACCCACCTCTGCCACTCTTATTCAGTATAGTACTAGAAATTCTAGACAGAGCACTCAGGCAAGAGAAAGAAACAAAAGGCATACAGATAGGAAAATAGGAAGTCAAATTATCCCTGTTTACAGATGATATAATTCTACACCTATGAAATCCTAAAGACTCTACCAGAGTCTTTTGGAACTAATTTGGAACTGATAAACAAATTCTATGAAGTAAAATCAACATACAAATATTGGGAGTTTTCTATACACCAAGAAACAAAGAAAGCAATTTCATTCACAAAAGACACACACACACACACACACACACACACACACACACACACACAAGCACGATACCTAGAAATAAATCTAACTAAAGATATGAAAGACCTTTACAATGAAAATTACAAAACACTGAAGAAAGAAATTAAAGAAGACACTAAAAGGTGAAATGACCTCCTGTGTTCATGGACTGGAAGAATTAGTAGTGTTAAAAATGGAGAAACTAGCCAAAGCAATCTAGTAGAAAAAACACCCATATGAAACTATGAATTCATGTGAATTCATAATCATATGAAAACACAAAAGACCCCAAATAGCCAAAGCAATCCTGGAGGTTGAAGGCATCACAATATCTGACTTCAAAACATACCATAGAGCTATAGTAACAAAAAGAGCATGGTACTGGCATGAAAACAGACCCATGGACCAGTGGAACAGAAATGAGAACCCAGAAATAAATCCACTCATCTTTGGTCAACTGATTCTCAACAACGATGCCAAAAACATACATAGGGGAAAGGATAGCCTCTTTAACAAATGGTGCTGGGAAAACTGGATAGTCACATGTAAAAGATTGAAACTAGACCCTTATCTCTCACCCTGTACAAAAAACTACACTTTGAGATATTGGCACAGGCAGCAATTTCCTAGATAGAACTCCAATAGTCCAGGAAACAAAAGCAAGAATTCACAGGTAGATGGCATCAAACTAAAAAGCTTCTGCCCTGCAAAAGGAAACAGTCAACAGAGTGAAGAGACAACCTGCAGAGGAGAGACAGTCTGTACCAGCTATTCATCTGACAGAGGACTAAGATCCCAGATATATAAAGAACTAAAAAAACAACAACAACAACAAAAACCCTAACAACAAAAATCCAAAAATCCAAAGAACCCAATTAACACCTCACAAAATAGAAGAACAAATAGCCTAGAAACATGAAAACATGCTCAATATCTTTAGCTACCAGGGAAATGCAGATCAAAACTACATTGAGATTCCATCTTTCCCCAGTCAGGACAGCTATCATAAAAATATAAAATAAGCCGGGCATGGTGGTGCATGTGCATAATCCCAGTACTTGGGAGGCTCAGACATAAGGATCACAGGTTAGAGGCCAGAGCTCAGTAACTTAGCGAGACCCTAGGCTAAAAAAACAGAATAAAAATTAAAAAGGTCTGGGGATACAGCTCAGGGGTAAAGCACCCCTGAATTCAATTCCCAGTATCACAAAAAATAGATAAATAACCAATGCTGGAGAGGATGTGGAGAAAAAGGAACCCTTATACACTGACAGTGGGAATGTAAATTAGTACAGCCACTATGAAAAACAGTTTGGAGGTTTCTCAAAAAGCTAAAAATAAAACTAACACACAAGTCAGCCATCTCACTCCTGCCTATGTATCTGAAGAAAGTGAAGTCAGTACACAAAAGAGACACCTACACACCCACACTTATAGCAACACTATTTATGATAGTCAAGATATGAATTCAACCGAAGTGCCTGTCAAGAGATGAATGAATAAAGAAAATATGGTATATATACACAATGGCATATTACTCAGCCATAAAGAAGGATGAAATCATGTCATTTGCAGGAAAATTAATGGGACTGGAGGATATCCTGTAAAGCAACATAAACTAGACACAGAAAGACAAGTATTGCATGTTTTCTCTTATATATATAGAAATCAGGGTGGAGGAGAGGGGGGGCAAAAACAAATGACCTGAAAGTAGAAGACATACTGTTAGAGATTAGGAGAGGGTTCTGGAGAAGGGGAGAGGGGAGGAAGGTGGGGGAAGAGAGGGGAGACATGATCAAAGCTTGATATATTCATGTATGGAATTGCCACAGTGAAACCCATTGATTTGTATAGTTAATATGCAGTACTACTACTGCATATAATACTTTTCAAAAGAAAATGAGTTTAACACACCTCACCTACTGGCCATCACAGCTATGAAACACAGTACACTGTATAACAGGGCTGTTGACCCTCCAAATCGCAGCTGACCAGGACCCAGGTCAGCCTGTGTATCAGCAGCCCAGAAAGAGATCAAAATCCAAAATTCCCAGTATGGGTTCCACTGAATGCATATGTCTTTCAGCATCATCATAAAGTTGAAAAATCTTAAACTATCATTAGTGGGGGAACATCTATCATTTGTTTATAGTTTGCCAGGAAGGAGAAGATAAACCTTCAAAAGCCTTTTTTCTTCAAACAACTGGATAAAGATGACAAATTCAATCCTTAATGAGGTCAGACAGGTAAGTTAAAAAAGCTAAGTAGGCTTCTGTACCCTAACAGGAAGCGAGAGGGACTTTGAGGAAATGAAGCCCCAGTCCTTCTCGCCCTCAGCCAGCTGCCCCGAGTCAAGAGGCAGGCTAAGGCTGCTTGCTCCTCTCATGCTTCAAGAGAAGACAGACAGTTGTTTAGAAATATGTGGACTTTTAAGTATTGGTAATTAATTCAAACTTTTTTTTTTTTTTTTGTGGTACTGGAGATTGAACTCAGGGGCATTCTACCTCCGAGCTATACCCCCAGCCCTATTTTTTATTCTTTATTTGGAAACCGAGTCTCACTAAGTTGCAGAGTGCCTCACTAGGTAGCTGAGGCTGGCCGTGAATCCGGATCCTTCGGTCTCAGCCTCCGGAATGCTGGGATTACAAGCGTGCGCCACCACACCCGGCTAATTCAAACTTTTAAAAAAACATTTTAGCCAAACTTACAGTCTGTGAGCCACAGACTCCACTGAGTGAAGTCAGCCAGAATGTTGGCGTGGCTCAGTGTGGCGGCTCACACCTGTGATTCCAGTACTTGGGAGGCTGAGACCGGAGGATGGCAGGTTGGAGGCCAGCATGTGGTAATTTAGTAAAACACTGTTTAAAAATAAAAAGGGCTCTCAAAGGAGGAGGAGAAGGAGAAGGAGGTGGAGGCGGAGGAGGAGGAGGGGGAGGAAGAAGAAGAAAGAGGAGAAAAAAGGAGGAGGAAGGGGGGGGGGGACTGT
>PVLC010015699.1:0-36834 GCA_004027655.1 Graphiurus murinus
AAAAAAAAAAAAAAAAAAAAAAAAAAAAAAAAAGAAAGTAGTCAATTTTAGATGGAGTCTGTCATCTTTGGGGGGAGCCTGTTCCAACCCCCCCAGTTTTTGTTCATCACTTAATCTTAGGGGAATTGGGGCTCCATGTCATCTGGCTGACAGTTCATTGTTGGATCAGGGTGCGGATTTCATCAAGGAACTCAAACATAGAAGTCATGTGCTTGTTCCTGAAGGAGGCAAAGCCTGCAATACTTAATAGCTTCACCTATGGGAAAGACTTTAGTATTGGTTCCCATAAGAACTCTCTTTCCATAATCTTTCAGCTGCTTATTTTTAATTTTTTTGTACTGGGAATTGAGCCCAGGGACATTCTATCCTGAGCTATATCCCAGCCATATATGTGTGTGTGTGTGTGTGTGTGTGTGTGTGTGTGTGTGTGTGTGCTTGTGTGTGTGTGTGTTACTGGGTATTGAACCCAGGGCATTCTACTTCCAAACTATGCCGCCAGTCTTTTTTATTTTTTTGTTTTGAAACAGGTCTTGCTAAGTTGCTGAAGCTCGCCTCAGACCCATGATCCTTCTGTCTCAGCCTCCAAAATACTAGGATTCAGGGTGTGAGCTACCAAGCCAGGCTTACCCCCAGGACTTTTTGTTTTGAAACTAGGCCTCACTAAGTTGCCGAGGCTGGCCTCAAACCCACAATCCTCCTGTCTCAGCCTTCAAAGTACTAGAATTACAAGCGAGCACCACCATGCCAGGCTCCAGCGGTCTATTTTTGATGGAGTCTCACAAGCAACTCCATGCAATTATTCCCTCCATGTCTGAAGGTTTTCCTCTGAAAACACTGCTGATTATTTGCCAAGCCCCTGGTCACATGGTGCGAAACATGATGAAGCCCCCAACCCCCTATTCTTTGCAATTAAAGCTTTTCCTATATATTCATGCTAATTTGATTTGTATTTTATTTTTGTCAACATTAGGTCAAAAGTTCCCATCTCCAGTATCATTTTAACATCAGACATATCACAGGATCCAATTAACAGATTGGAGGGACATCTTAAGAAGGCAGTGAAGAAGCAAGGCCTGGTGATGTGCTTCTATAATCCTAGTACTTGGGAGGCTAAGACAGGAGGATTGCAGGTTCGAGACCAGCCTCAGCAACTTAGCAAGGAGACCCTCAGCAACTTAACAAGACCTTGCTTCAAAATAAAAAAAAAATGAAAAGGGCTGGGGGTATAGCTCAGATACAAATCACCTCTGGGTTCAATCTTCAGTACCAGAAAGAAAGAGTGTAAGGAGAAGAAGAAAGTAAAGCATCTTACTAGTAGTTAGAACAATAAAACCCAGGAGACTTATGCACAAATTATAAAGTATTAATGGAAATACATTTGTTATATTTATTTAAAAATGCTTTCCTGAATTGCTCTGTTCCATTTCCCCATGGCCAAATCTTCTAATCCGTTTCCATGGGGAATATATGTGGGACGTCACTTCTTATCTGACTGCTTCCTGCTGGACCAATGGCATTGTCAATACCTCCCTCACATACCGTCCCACACCTTACATATCGTCACATACTCCACATTCCGTATCCTCACATGTCTTCCCACACTCACTCTTCATATCTTTTAAATCATAGAATTTTCATAAACTTATCATTAAATCTTTATGAGACTGTCATCTGTGGGCACACCCACAGTTCTTAAAGAGCTGTGTAATTGCAATCAATATACAGTTGTGTCTCTGTAAAACTCAGTGGAAAGAGACCCTATACTTTCCATTATTAATAGCTATTCTATTTTTCTATTATTTATTTATTTTTTTAGTCATTCATTTATTTTTGGTACTAAGGATAGAACCCAGGGGCATTCTGCCTCTGAGCTACACCCCCAGCCCTATTTTATTTTTTATTTTGAAACAAGATCTCACTAAGTTGCAGAGGGCCTCACTAAGCGACTGAGAACCTGTGATTCTCCTGTCTCAGATCATACTAGAAAGAATGCAGGTGTCAAAGAGAATATGTAGACAGAATATTTGAGTTACTACAGAAAGAGAGCTTCAGAGAGCCTGAGTGGACCGGTGCATGCCTATAATACCAGTACTCCAGAGGCTGAGACAGCAAGATTTCAGGCTGGAGGCCAGTGCACAGTAACTTAGTGAGACCCAGTTTCAAAATGCAAAAATAAATAAAAAATGTTAGGGATGCAGCTTAGAGGTCGAATACTTGTAACTTCACTCCTCAGAGAAATCTCCACAGCAACACACTGAAACAGTCAGCAGTACAAAGTATGCTAAAGTCAACTCTTCCACAGAAACTAAATGGTAAATATGCTGTCCTTGAAGACTGCGAGTTGCAGCAATAGCTCCAGCAAAAACTAAGAATTCCGGCCAGGCGCAGTGGGGCACACCTGTAATGCAAGTACTTGGAAGGATAAGAAGAGAGGATTTCAAGTGGCTTTGGCAACTTAGCGAGACCCTGTATCAAAATAAAAAATAAAAATACGGCTGGGGGGTGTGGCTTAGAGATAGAACACCCCTGGATTCAATCTCCAGTACCCTAAAACAAAAATAAACACTAAGAATTCATTAATACCAGTCTAAAGTAAAATTGAGATTTAGTTCAAACTATTTAGTAGGAAACCATTTCCAACCTATCAGGAACTCCTATGCTAGACACTTAACTATATTGGTACTAGAGTCAAGCTCTCTACCAGAGTGGGGCAGAGAAAGTTGTGGGGCACAGAGAGCCATAGGGCACAATGAAGGGCATGGTACAGAGAGGGGCGGGGCGCAGGGAGGGCCAGGCACAAGATGGAGAGGGGGGCATAAAAAGGGGTGGTGCACAATGAAGAGCAGGGAGCAGAGCATTGGGCACAATGGGGGGTGGGACACAGAGGTGTGGGGCACAGAGAAGGTTGGGGAACAAGGAGGGGTGGAGCACAGAGAGGGGTGGGGCACAATGAGAGGATTACCCCCCCACAGATGGGTGTGGCAGAGTGATGGGCTGAGCACAATGGACAATGAGGGGTGTGGCTTAGAGAGGGGCGGGGCACAATTAGGGGTGGGGCATGGAGGATCAGGCACAATTAAGAGCAGGGGGGGCACAGAGAGGGGCAGGACAAACCAAGGGGCGGGCAGAGTGAGGGGTGGGGCACAATGAGGGGGCGTGGCAAAAGAGAAGCATGTCAGGAAGCATGGCCAGCACTGGAGACTGCGATCCGCGCAGGTTGGCGGGTGAGTGGAGTGCCTGGAGTACTGATGACTGGCAGGTCACAGGCCCTGGCACTGACAACAGTGTTGATGCGGGTGAGAGGAGTGCTGAGAGTACAGGCAGGCTGCAGACCCCAGCACTGAGGATGAGGTCATCATTATCGATGCGGGTGAAAGAATTGCTGGGAGCACCAATGACAGGCAGGCCACAGGCTCCAGCACCGACAGCTTCATCATCGATGTGGGTGAGTGAAGTCCCGATGCGGGTGAGGGCAGTGCTGCTGGGGCTTCTCCCTTGAATGCCAGAGAATCAGATTCAGTGGCAACCACATCTTGAGGAAAGGAAAGTGAGAACCAACCAGGACCTAGTGAAGTCACCCAGGAGAATCTGGCCCCTCAGTCTCAATGTGAGTCAGCATCATAGTCAGAGGTTCCAAAATAAGTCAGGAAAAAGTGCAAGGTTAAGACAAGAGCCCTGATGAGCCCCGACAGGGAGATGGAAGACAATCAGCCCCTGTTTTTTCAACAGATTGGCCTTCAATCAACCAAACTGTGACATCTGCAATATAGGCCCCTGTGCCTCAGTCCAAAGGCACAGAGAGGCCCCTGAAAGGCAAAGGGAAAGGGAAGGCAACACCAAGCTGTGGTGATGAAGAGCTGCCTGCCCTGCTTGAGAGACCTGGAACAGACATTGCTCACTCTAGAGAAGCTACAGTTAAGCCTTGTGGCAACACAGAGAGTGGGGGTATTGTCTCACCAATGACAATGAAAATCGGGTGCAGCACAACGGAGGAAGGAAATAGAGTGCTTCTCCTTCTCATCTGGAAGCAGATTTCCAAAAGACCAAAATAGAAACCTTTAACTGAAGTGATCAGCCATCATGCTTTTCTGGAGAAAGAAGAGAAATGTTCCTGGAATCTTCCTCAGATGAAGAGGAAAGAGACATTTATTTAAAATTTTGCCCAACAGCTGGTAAATTTGGAGCAACTATGATTCAAGAGAAAAAAATAAGAAGAGAATGATTGGTTATTTGCATTAAAACTTCAGAAATAAACCAGACATGGTGGCGCACGCTTGTAATCCCAGTACTTGGGAGGCCAAGACAGGAGGATCCGGGTTCGCGGCCAGCCTCAGCTACTTAAAGTAGGACTGGGGTGTAGATTGGAGGTAGAATACCCCCTGGGTTCCATCCCCAGTAGCGCACACACACACACACACACACACACACACACACACACACACACACACAATTCAGAAATAGCTGGATAAAGAACAAAGGCAACCCTACTGGCAAAAAGGATCCGCAGATAAGTATGACCTCTGCTCAACCTCACATCTACCACCACTGAACCTGACAGAGGAATGGTGGAAGAATGCCAAAGATAAGAATGTCAAGAGAGAAACTGATAGGAAGTATTAGAGAGGTGAAAATGAACAACTTCTTGGAAGGTAAGCATTCAGCATTCAATTAGCTAATGGAAGAAAGATGCTGAATTCTAGTAGAGATAAGTGTAGTATGCCTAAAATTGCTCTTTTCGTATTCTCTAGTAGTTCACAGAGAAGTTTTTTTTTTCAAATATTTAAGAAACATATAAAGTTATACATGGGTAAAGAGAATGTTTGTCATGTTGCAAAGCTGTATTGCTGATCTATATCTTTTTCTAGTTTCGTTTGTTGTGGCACTGGGGATAAAATCCAGGAGTGTTCGTCCTCTGAGCTACATCCACAGCCCTTCTAATTTTATTTCTGTTTTATTTTGAAACAGGGTCTGGCTGAGTTACTACCTGTTGGCCTGGAACCTGTGATCGTCCCATCTGTCTCCCAAGAACTGCAAATAAAGGCCTACAACTCTGCACCTGGCTATGAAGCTGCCTTTGTCTTGCAGAATCTTCATGAGTTTGTTGTTAAATCTTTAGGAAATTGTCATCTGCTCTGTAGGTAAACTCATATTCCTTAAAGCACTTGGAATCATAAAGAACATACAGATGTGTCTCTGTAAATCTCAGTGGTAAGGGTCCCTATGCTTTTCATTATTAATAGCTGTTCTATTTTTCCACTTCATTGTTAATAGCTATTATGAATTAAGTTTGATAATATTTATGGATATAAAATTGTCTTGGGAACACTATATGTTTCCAAATTCGTGATTTGCTTGTTACTCAAACTGTTTCAATGTTTTTTAAAGGTCTGAGGCTGTAGTCCAATGGGAAAGCACCTGCCTAGCATGTGCAAAGCCCGGGGTTCCACCCCAGCCTCACACATAAAGTAGATATATGGCAAATTTATTGTAGGAAAGTTATATAACAGTGTTTTATGTGGTGGTACCTGAAACAGCCATGTGTTTATTTCATTGTTGTATCATTATATTGATATTGGCCTTGTGTCTAAAGACAGAAATAGAAAGTATACTTGGGTTATGTCCTGTCTTGGTCTGAAAGGCAAATCAGAAGGCAGTGCTTTCATTTCATGAAATTCAATTTAGATATTATAGATCTTTTGTTTTAATAATACAAACTTTAAGCAAATAGCTTCTACAGAATTTCTGCTTACATCTACTCATCTATCCTGTCAATGTAAAAATAGGATGAAGTGTCCTTAGCTTGCTAGTGTTTTTATGTCATTAAAGTTTTTTTTTTTTCTGTCCAGGAGTGAGGCGTGGTGGTGCATGCTTATAATCCCAGTACTTGGGAGGCTGAAACAGGAGGATTGCAGGTTTGTGGCCAACCTCAGCTACTTAGTGAGGCCCTCCGCAACTTAGTGAGGTTTCAAAATAAAGAATAAGAAGTAGGGCTGCGGTGTCGTTCAGAGGTAGAATGCCCCTGGGCTCAATCCCCAGTTCTGCGAAAATAAAGGTGTTTTTTTTGGTCCAAATTTTATACTTGAAATTATGTTCATTTTTGCATACTTGATGGCATCTATAACAAGGTTGACTGAGTACAAATGAAAAGAATTCTGGTACTAATTTAAAATTAGTTCTTTCTCATAAAAGGGAGTACCCTCTGAGTAATGACTGTGGTGATGGGAAGTAGAATCAGAAACTAACAAAATTGAGCCGGGCGTGGTGGCGCACGCTTGTAATCCCAGCATTTGGGAGGCTGAGATTGGAGGATCCGGGTTTGCGGCCAGCCTCAGCTACCTAGTGAGGCACTCTGCAACTTAGTGAGACCCGGTTTCAAAATAAAGAATAAAAAATAGGGCTGGGGGTATAGCTCAGAGGTAGAATGCCCCTGAGTTCAATCCCCAGTACCGAAAAAAAAAAAAAAAAAGAAGAAACTAACAAAATTGGTCTAAAATAGAATAAATCCATCTTCACATCACATCAATATTTTTCTAAGAGTTAAATCAGAAGACAGTGGTTTCCTTTAATCAAATTTAATTTACAGACTACAGATCTTTTGTTTCATTAATATGAACTTTAAGCAAACAGTGTTAACAGCATTTCTGCTGATACCAACTCATCCATCCTGTTAATATAAAAATAGGATAAGAAGTCTTAAAGCTTGTTCTAGTGTTTTTATGTTATTAAAGTTTATGTCTTAATTTTGTAATTGAAATTGTTAATTTTTGCCTGCTAGATGGCATCTATACCAATATTGACAGATTCTCACTAGGTTGCTGAGGTTGTCCTGGAACCTGCGGGTCTCCTGTCTCAGCCTTCAAGGTACTTGGATTACAGGTGGGCACCACCAAGGCCGGCTTCATCACATCATTTTTTTCTAAGAGCAATTTCAATTTCTGTCTTAGGGTAGACGTTGTTAGAACTCCTCAAAAGTTATCTATTTAAATTTTATTAGATTAGCTAGTGACCAAAAAGGGAAAAATAGGCCATGATGTGTGATATATGTAGTATGTGCATATCTAATTACTTGTCTGTGAAGAATTCCTGACTAAAATGGTTTCTAAAAGAAACTTAAATCTCCATTGGTCTTTTTGTTACTCCTACTTTATATGCTTTTTTGTTAGAAACTAATAAAAGTTTTCTGTTGATCATTAGAATATACTGCTACTTTTTCCTCTTGTTTTGGTAGAAAGTATGAGAATGTTTATTTTCTCTGAGAGTACAAAAGCTGTGTGGATGTTGAGAGTCTGAAAATTCAAAGAATTCAAAGAATTATTTTAAAAAGTTCTCATTCATTTCTTAAGGAAGTGGGAAAGCATACTAAAAATCATCCTCTAATAGTTTGCTTCATCCTATCTACTTAAGTACTGTATTAAAATATTAAAACCTCAGGGTGACACACGCCTATAATCCCAGTATTTGAGAGCCTGACATAGCAGGATCGAAGGTTAGAGGCCTTCGTGCAGCAATTTAGCAAGACTCTGTTTCAAAATAAATAAAAAGGGTCGGGGGTGTAGCTTAGAGGTATAACCTTGTGGGTTTGATCCTCAGTACCCTGGAGAAGAGAGAAGGAGGAGGAAAAAGAATAAGGATAAGGAGGAGGAGGAGGGGAAAAGGAAGGGAAGGCAAGGGAAGGAAAGGGAAGGGAAGGGAAGGGAAGGGAAGGGAAGGGAAGGGAAGGGAAGGGAAGGGAAGGTAGTCTCCACAGCAACACACAGAAACAACCAACAGTGTAAAGCGTGCAAAAGTCAATACTTCCATGGAAGCTGATGCTAAAGCAGCCATCCTCGAAGACTGCACAATGAAGAAACAGCTCAGTGAAAAACTAAGAATTCCAGCCAGGCGCAGTGGGGCATGCCTGTAATCCCAGTATTTGGGAGGCTGAGATAGGAGGATCACAGATTTGAGGTCTCCAAGTATAACTTAGCGAGACCCTGTTTCAAAATAAATAAAAAGAGCTGGGGGTGTAACTTTGAAGTATAACACCCGTGGGTTCAATCCTTGATACTAAAATGAGGGGAGGAGAGGGGAAAGGGTGAGAGAGAGATACCCAGTAAGACATGGAAACAACCAACAACCAATGCTAAAGTCAATGGCTTCCACAGAAACTGAAGTTAAAGCCACCACCTTCGAAGACTACACGGTGAAGAAATAGCTGGGTGAAAAACTAAGAATTCAGGCCAGGCACAGTGGGGCACGCCTATAAAGCAAATATTTGGGAGGAGGAGATGGTAGAATCACAAGTGGCCTCAGCAACTTAGTGAGACCCTGTATCAAAATAAAAATAGGGTTGGAGCTGTGGCTCCAAGGTAGAATGCCCTTGGGTTCAATCTCCAGTACCCCAAAACAAAAACAAACCTTAAGAGCCGGGTGTGGTGGCGCACCCTTGTAATTCCAGTACTTGGGAGGCTGAGACAGGAGGATGGCAGGTTCAAAGTTAGCCTCAGCAATTTAGAGAGGCTCCTCAACAATTTAGCGAGACACTGTTTACAAATAAAAAATAAAATAGGGCTGGGGGTATAGCCCAGAGTTAGGTGGTCCCTAGGTTCCACTCCCAGTACCACAAAAACAAACAAACAAACAAACAACAAAAAACAAACCTTAAGAATTCATTAATATCAACCTGAGGTAGGAAACCATTTCCAAGCCTATCAGGAAGACCTGTGCTAGACCTTAGCCATGCTGGTGCTTGAGAAAAATTCTCTTGGTGCATGGGGTGGTAGAGAGGGGCAGGTCACAAAGAGGGGTGGGTCACAAGGGTCACAAAGAGGGGTGGGGCACAGCAGTGTGCAAAGTTCTAGAGTCTGTCGGGGGCAGGGGTTAGCCAGCTGCCCCCTAGCAACTGTGAGTCCCAAGGTCCCCGCAGGATCAGGCCTCAAAACCCAGAAGCTGGGAAGCCACAGGGCTCCCAGGCCAAAAGCTGGGAAGTCAAGAGGGCTTGCAGGCCAGAAACTGTCCCCAGAGAGGTGTCCTAACCTGGGGTAAACTTATTCAAATGAACGCACCCAAACCTGCTATGCCGCTGTCCTGGCTGGCCTTTCAATGCCACATCTGCGTGGACATCCTCATGGAACCTGTGACTGTTCCCTGCTGCCACACGTTGTGTAGGGTGTGCCTGCAATCTATTACTGAAAAGTCAAACTTGTGCTGCCCCCTCTGTGGACCCTTCATTTCTTCATGGACGTGGAAACTCCCTCGTCAATGTGGAGCTGTGGCGAACTATCCAACAACACTCACCGGAGGAATGAGGGCATCGAGCCTCTGAACAAGGAGCAGAGAAAGCAATATCCCTAGCCATTTTTACTTGATTTTGGAACAGAGCCTCACTAAGTTCCCCTGGGTGGCCTTGAACCTGTGATCCTCCTGTCTTAGCCTCCCAAGTAGTTGGGATTATGAACATGTATACCACACTGACCATAACATCACTAGAGTATGTCTATTTTACAGAACCATAAAATTGTTGAAACCAATACACAGGAATCAACATCATCCCATCAATTAAAAACCTACATACATACACTTAAGTGTACTTTGTTCTAAGTTACGATGGAAACAGTACAATTGAGAAAAGCGCCTTCAAAATACTTAGTCGTAGACATATCCTGTGTCCAAATCTTTGACCTTAAATTTATCTTGAGATGCTGAATGAATAAAACAGAATTGTCATTGATTGACTACAGAGACGTAGCTTACTTTAGCTCAAATAGTTATGAACAGTATATGAAGTATTATTACTTAAAGAACTTAACAACCTAGCAAAACAATTTAGTTACTTCTACCATAGTGTAAAAACAATCATGGTTTACAGTATAAGATTTAAAAATTTTAGAGTATTTATGTCAATAAAATATATTTTATTATTGTAAAATAATAGTTTATTTAACCAGCTGCAAACCAAAAAGAGTCTTTAGAACAAATGAAGGTTTGAAAAAACTTCTTTTACAAGATTTAATTCACTTTTAAGCAATCAAAAGCCTAACAAAGTCGACAGAAAACATAGGAAATTATTTTGGTAAAACATAGAATAATTGTTTTTTAAGCAAGTTCTTTTGTAAACTTTGCTAAGAGCAAGTCTATCATTATCAAGCCATGAGATCCTACGTGTAAATGCATTTATAGGTGATTTTTATTCTTTTGGTGGTACTGGGGATTGAACCTAGGGGCCTTCTACCTCTGAGCTACACCCCCAGCCCTATTTTTTATTCTTTATTTTGAAACAGGGTCTCACTAAGTTGTGGAGTGCCTCACTAGGTAGCTGAGGCTGGCTGCGAACCCGGATCCTCCGGTCTCAGCCTCCCAAGTACTGGGATTACAAGCGTGTGCCTATTTGTTTTTTATTTTGAAACTAGGTTACTGATACCCTGCTTCAAAACAAAAAAAAAAATTGAAAAAGGGCTGGGGGTGTGGCTTGGAGGTAGAAGGCCCCTGGGTTCAATTTCCATTACCACAATTTTTTTTTCTTTAGAATTTAAGCATTAATCAAAACACTAAAACCTATTATTGTCATCCTCTTACATAAGTAAAATGGAGAAAATCAAAAACATTTAAAATAATACAAATCCTGAAGGAAAAAAAAATGTATGACATATTAGAAAAAAGTATATTTTCTGCCAAAAGAATCCTTTTTTAGTGAAAAAAAAGGTCCAAAGCATTTAACTGAATAAAAAAAGACTTTTTAAGACAGGAACCAGGAAAAAAAAAGGTAGATAAACTCTCAGACCTTAATTCATGATCTTTACTTGCAAAATGAAAGTCACTCTGTTTGTCCATTCTCACCCTATCTAATATCTTTTCTCATCCTTCAATTCATAAGTAAGTTAACCATAAACACCAGATGTAGGGCCCTGCCAAGAGATGCAGAGATCTCTCTCACCAAACAACAACAAAACTCTTCAAAGGAATTATCTTAAAAATACCAGACCACTTTCCCCACAGTGAACACTCCCCTATTGTTATTGCCACTGAATCAAAAGTTTCCATCTTTGACATCAGACACAGCACAAGATCCACTGAACAGCTCTGAGGGCATTTTAAGATGATAGTGAAGCATCTTGCTGATCAGAACAACGACATGCGGGCAGCTTACACAGAATACGTCTGTGATGAAGAGAAATTGCCTCCCCACTGCCAACCTTTCCACCCCTTGGTCGTAGGGGCGAGGCCCTTCTTATCTCACCACCTGCTGCTGAGTGCTGGCAAAGAGCAGGAGACTAGAGATATGGGGAAACACATAATTTTTTAAATGTACATTAGGTTTTTAAGAAAGAAAGAAAATGGTTCTGATTTGAACCCACACTTACATGAAAAATTTGCTCCAGTGTCTTATATCGATCCATCCACATTTCCCTCTCTCATGAAAAGGCAGCAGCAGAGATAGAAGTGAGGTGTAGAAAAGAGAAATACTGACTAAATTCAGTGCAAAATGAATTCAATTTTGCCTACAAGTGATGACGGTCATTCATGAACCAAACAGCATCATGGACTTTAATTATGAGCCCTCCCCCAAAAGGGATTTTCTAGTTTATGAGAATAGGCTATTTTCTTTTGCATTCTATAACTTTACAACATTCATATAGCCTATTTTAGTATTTAATGATATGATAATTTAGTTTTTCAATAGACTGCACAAAGTGGTGAAATCACTCCAGTGGCCAAGGATCTTTTTTTGTTCAAACCGATTTGCAAGTGTAATTAAACTATGGGAGACATTGTGTATCTGATATCATTTAACATTCTCTTCTGAAAGTATGTCATTAATTGCTTATATCCTTTCCCCAGAATGTTCTTCTGGGGAGACCTTGCACCTGTTCCCTGCAGCCCACACCAGCAGTCCTACAATCTGGAAACATTTACCCCTGGCTAGGGGAGAATATCAACTGAGATAGTGTATGACCAATGTGATTGGAATGTTCTATCCCGTGTTTGGATGCTGGTTACCTGGATGTATGCATTTATCAAACACAATCGGTTAAGGCTGTTTAGATTGTATATAAACTACACTACACTCAATAAATAATTTAAGAGAATTAAGATTTTACTGAACAAGTTTTGCAGATTATTGGTACTTGGAACTTTGAAACCAAGCATATAAAGGACAAGCTAAACTTTTCTTCACTCTCAAAGTTATCTTGTGCATTTGGTTGAGTATTTTGACATATCAAGATTGTTTAGACCTTGTGCTCTCTCCTTGTATTTTTGTTATCTGCTAACATTATTTTGCTTTTCTGACTATCTAATCATTAATATAAATGTTGATAATCTGCCTCCAACTCCTTTCAGGTTGAGATAAGACATGCCTATGGTTGTATTCTTTAATATGCTCTACCGAAGCATATTAGATCAAAATTAACATGCCTCAAGTCATCTACATGAATGTCACATTTTATTAAATATATTATTGACTTTAAGCTGTACTCTAGTTTCACGACTTCAGTGGTTTACCAAATTTTTGATATTTTAAAGATGTGTTTTCTTTATTAAGCCAAAGGGTGAAATAAAGAACCTCTTTCAAAGCCACTTCTGATATTTTGAATGCCATGGATTGCTTTTCTGCTCCTTATCTTTTTCATGTTTTAGTACTGTGTTTACAAGATATACTCTAAAGAACACTTGATAGACTATAGCCACTTGCCCTTTCCAGCTAATATTAGCTAGATAAAGTGGAAAGTGCCTCCAAGCTTCCGGAAATATGGCAGACAGAACTGGTAATAAAAGGCAATTTCTACATCTAGAAATAGAGATTCTGTGGGGAAAAGGAGCAGTCATTTTCAACATAGATGAGTTGGAAAGAAAATAAAGAAAATCTCCTGAGACCAGAAATGAAGAGGAAACTGAATAGCAGAGCACTTGGTAGAGCAGATGCAATGGAGGGTAGCAGGAGTATTTGGTACTGGGGCTGGAACCTGAGTGTCTTTGCCTACACAGAGACAGGAGATGTGCGCCTGCACCAATGAAATTTAAGGAAGCTAGAATCAAGCCCTGTACAAGAAGTCAGAGAGCCTCAAAATACTGTCCCAGTAATGCAAAGTGGCTAATTCTTTCTTTCCTTGAGGAAGTTATGACGAAGAGTACTATCTGCCTTGGCAAGTGTTGTGAATACAGAGGTATTTGTGAGAACAAAAGCATCACGAAGCATGAGTTTGGATCACTATAACCTGCATTATCCAGAAAGCCTGGGCTGAAAAGTTGAAGTGAAAAGTTGAAGTTTTATTCATTCGATGAAATGAATAAAACCCAAGTTCCAGTGGGAAGAAAAAAAATATGTTCCCAAATCTGAAACAATGTAGGGTTCTCTCGTATTTCCTGATCCCTCAAAAGAGATAAACTAACAATAAATTACATGGAATTTTGGTTATAGCAACATGATGAATATGCTAATGGTAAAACTCTTGCTATAATATGTCTAGAAATACTGGACAAACATTAACAAATTTCACTTTAAATTTGTAGCTCACAAAATATATGGGAATTCCATAGGATAAAAATAAAGAGGTGGCAGCAAATGTGAAATAAAACTATAATCTGAATGAGCAGGTGAATTGGATGGTGTTTGTCAGGTTTAGCGTTATTGAGGACTAGGTTTTAATATATGGAAAAAGGAAATGTTTCCATTTCCTAGATTTCCAAATGAGGAAGAAAACTGGAGCTGTGTCTTCTAAATAAAACCCAGAAAATTTAAGGGCTATATCCTTAATTTACTAGATTATCTGTTGGCATAAACTATGGTGTGAATGTGTTCATCAAATTTCTGTATTGTAAACTTAACCCCAATGTCATATGCTAATATTATTTGAAGGTATAGCCTTTGGGAGGTGATTAGGATTAGATGAGGTGATGAGAGAAAGGTCCCAATGATGCCCTTACTGTCTTTATAAAAAGAGGAAGAGAGAAACTTGGGCTAGCACACTTGCTCTGTCTTGCCATGTTATCATGCAACATGAAGGCCCTCACCATATGCCAAGTAGATGCCAGTGCCATGCTCTTGGATGCTGGCTTTCAGAGCTATTAACTAAGTAAACTTCTACTTTTTATATTTTTATTGGTGCATATTTTTACTGGGTATTGAACCCAGGGACATTCTACCTCTGAGATACACCCCCAGCCCTTTTTATATTTTATTTTGAAACAGGGTATCTCTAAGTTGCTGTGGCTGGCCTCGAGCCTTCTGTCTTAGCCTCCCAAGTACTAGGATTACCATGCCCAGATTATTGACACATTTTAATTACACATCATAGTTAGGTTCAAAATGATACAAACATGCATGCACAGAGCACTTGGTGTGTTTCCCCCTGGGTCCCACCCAGCTACTTGCCCCTCCCTGTACATATTAGTAAGATTGTAGTGATCTTCATATATGGACATAGCATGATTTGAACTGTTTCCTTTGTCAATTCTCCTCTTTCCCCTCTTCATCTCCCTCCCACAATCCTCCTCTACTATTCTACTGGACTCTCTTCTCTTTTATCTGAAGTCCCCTTTGTTTCCTGTTTTTCTCTCTAGCTTCCACATATGAGAGAAACACATAAGGTCTCAGTTATTTTGTTATAGTAACATAAAATAGACTATGAAAGTATAAAGCAAGTTTCTCAATTCATATGCTCTGTACAATATTTCAGTAGCTAGATGCCTAAGAATGGCATTCTTTAGAATCACCTGTAAAGAATATTCTGGCTTAGATTTGGCTAATAGAGAATTGTGTAAGATTTAATGATGAAAGAGAAACGGAGTCATTATTTTCCTCTGGTGGTCATGTACAGATATATAAGCTGCTGATATTGAGTTTTGTGGTTACTTCTTGATGTAATACTATGAACCAGCCTCCAAGGTTGTATAGAAGCTAAGATCCTCTGTGATGTTTTTGGAAGTGATTATCTTGGATGATACACTAAATTTGTATTCACTGGATATCCATATGAAATGCAACAATGAAAGTATAAAAATAACAAAACTTAAAATAAATAAATCTAACAATAACACCATGAAAAAAATTTTGATTCCCTTGAAACCTAGTGGTGAAACATTGCTGTGGCTCATGCTATTACAGAGGCCTAAAAGTTCCAAGACCTGCAGCTGGCAAACTGGAGACTTAGGAGAGCTGACAGGAAAGTTCTAGTTTGAATCCAAAAACTCAAGAACCAGAAAAGCCAATGGTGTATGTTCTAGTGCCAAACCCAGAAGGCTTAAGACACAGGAAGAGCCAATGTTTCAGTTTAAGTCTAAAGTCAAGAAATGCCAACATTCCAGCTCAAGTTGGCAAGCAAAAGGAGTTACCCTTTCTTATGAGAGGGTTAGCCTTTTTGTTCTATTCAGTTCTTTAGTGGATCAGATGAAGGTCACTCATGCCAGGGAGGGCAATTTGCTTTATTTACTCAGTCTATCAATCAAATATTACTCATAAAAAATACTATCACCTACATACCTAGAATAACTTTTGACTACACATCTGGACACCCTATGGTCCAGTCAAGTTGACATATGAAATGAACCATCACAGATGAGTTGGCATAGGAAAGGTAGATGGGAAGCTATGCCTTAAAGGGCCCACCAGAAGCTTCATGGTATAGTCATCCTGGACTAATTTCATCTTCCCTAGAATTGGAGGGTACTCAAGTCTTGAGTGGTTTAGGGCTAGGACTGATGCTGGGATATATAGGTTGTACTCAGTAGTGAATGCAGTGAAAGGGCATGACAAATAACAAGAACAGGAAGGGGCTGAGAAAACACATTAGGTGATCAGCAGCAAAGACAGATAAAATAATGAATTCATTGGAAAGCCAATCAATCAGAGGCTATGTGTTTACTTGGCCTTTATAATTGTATCTAAAGAATCAAAATTTGCTTTCGAATAGATACATATTGAGTCTGTTTTTGGTCTTGTGTTGATCTTTCTAGAAAAAAGTCACTGGGCTCATTGTTCAAAATGAGTATATTTTAGGAAAAAACTGATACAGCCTTAAAAAGTTTCTTTTTTACATAACCTTAATGTTTAATTTTTGTGTGTGTGGTACTAGGGATTAAACTCAGGGGTACTCTACCTCTGACCTACATTTTACTGTTTTGTTTTGAAACAGGATCTCACTAAGTTGCGGAGAGTTTCACTAAGTTTCTGAGGCTGGTCTGAACCTGTGATCCTCCTATCTCAGCCTCCCAAGTACTGAAATTATAGGCAGGGAGCACTGCACCTGGCTTTAAATGTTATCTTTAATAAATGAATAAATATATGTATACAAAGAATCTCTGCTGTGAAATACAAATAGATTAAAACATGATTGAAAAACATATAGCTTTGAAAAGTATTTGGATTTTGACTATTTTCCAAATAGTGATATGTATTTGTTTGTGCTTTATATGTTGTTTTCCTCCCAAGTCTGGGATTTGCCTAGGCAGATTTTATTTTTTTAAATTCTTAGATGTGTAGGATATATATATATAATGTCTAGAAGCAACAAAATTGTGAAGCTAATTAAGCATAAAATCTGATCACTTTCACAAAAGTGTCCAAATAAACAAAGATGATATCACTATTTTATTATAATTTTTACCTCATATTTTCTTCAGCTTTGAGAAGCTCATATAATAATCATCCTGCTTGCTGTAGAATTAAAAAAGTCAATTCTGTTTAGCATTTATTACATCCCTGTGCATGATAGCACACAGTTTCAACTTAGTGATGTATTGTGGGATCCTCCCGATGAAGGGGGCCCCTACCCGGATCTCCCTGGAGCGTCTACCCCGAAAAGGGGGTTCCCCGAGGAAAAGGAAGGTCACGCAGCAATGAACACACGGCGGGGACTGAGCATCAGAGGACTCATCGTTTATTACACGAGGGGCAAAGAGTTATATAGAGCAGAGCGAGAGGAGTGTCTCCTTGCAGGGCCAATCAGGGTAAATGTCATCTTGGTCATGCCTCTTTGGCCCAGTCCAAAAGCTGATCACACGCTGATCACACTACCAGGGACCTATCAATGTCTTGATCACGCTGAGGAGACATCCCTCATCCAATCCTGGTCTCTGGTAAACACTCTTAGGCCTCCACCCTCACCACTTCCCCTCTGCACCATCTTTGATGCCTTTTTTTCCTTTCCATCGGGCGGGGCTACCGCCTTCTCTCTGGGGATCTTTCCCCACAATTCCCCCTTTTTGTTTTTTATGAGGGTGGCTCCTCCTTTGAGAGTGTGCCTGTCTTAGGTTGTCCCCATCTTTCAGGGGATCTTACCCGTCACTGACTACCACTCTAGCTATTAGGAGGGCTCCCCAGGGGTCCAGTTTGAAGTGATGGCATCTCTCTCATAGGGGTCGAGGGCGGAGGGGAGAGGACTTTGGTGGCCGAGGATGAGGTCCAGGAAGCGAGCCGCAAGGATCCTTCATCCGAGTTAGTTCCACGCTCAGGACCACCCATAAGAGCATCTTCATCCTGTGGAGGAACGGGAAACATTGGTTCAGGGCCATGATGGTCCTCACTTGGTGGGATTAGTTTTATGTTTCTTGCCGGCAGCCAAAGGGGTTTGGGCTAATTTTGAGGAAATACACATCCGTATCCTCTTCCAGTAGTAAGCAGTGGGTCAGGGCTGTGCCACTGCCCCGTGAGGGGATCCCTCCACCGTATTTCTTGTGGTTCCGCTGTCATTAAGGGCGGCCAATGTTTGACCAGGCGGTGAGCATCTTCGTTTTTGTAAAAATTTGGGATATTTAAAGTTATTAGTGCCATGTTGAGTTGTTCTTAGGGGGAGACTCCCCCTTTTTGTTTATTAAGCTGTTTTTTATGTTTTGATGAGCTCGTTCAATAATGGCTTGTCCCATGGGGTTGTAAGGAATACCCTGGACATGTTTGACATGTCATAGGCACAAGAAATCTTGAGTGACTTTACTTATAAAACATGGACCATTATCAGTTTTAACCTGACACATTCAGAATTCTAGATACAGAAGCAAAACCTATGCAATCGACATTCTCAGAAACCATATTACATCCTTGTGTTATGAAATGGATACCTATTATTTGGAAATCGATTCATTTAGACAAATATCACTTTAGTAATCAGTAGACAGATGACAACGAATTCACTACTGGTCAAGTCTCGGTAACCTGTTAAATTCTCTTGTAAATTTTGGTATTCCATTCTCAGAGTGGCTCTATATCCAATTTTTTTGATACATGTTTCCTGGTTTATGCCTGTTGTTCCAATGTAGCTAGTATTATTTTGGAGGGGAACTGGGGTTTGAACTTACGGGCAATTTACCTCCAAGCTAGACCTTGTGCCCTTTTTTTATTTTTTATTTTGAAACAGGGTCTCAAAAAGTTGCTGACGTTTTCACTAAGTTGGTGAGCCAGTCCTTGCAGGATAGTCTCAGCCCAGGGGGAATTAGGCCCATCCTCACTAACTGCCTTCTTTTTTTATTTTTTATTTTTTTTTGCGGTATTGGGAATTGAACTCAGGGGCATTCTACCTCCGAGCTATACCCCCAGCCCTATTTTTTATTCTTTATTTTGAAACCGAGTCTCACTAAGTTGCGGAGTGCCTCACTAGGTAGCTGAGGCTGACCGCGAACCCGGATCCTCCGGTCTCAGCCTCCCTTCTTTGATTTACCGGAAAAGCCTGCAGCGGGAATTCCCCCCGGCCATAGGGGGGAGGTCCCTCCCGGCGGGGTATGCCTCCCTGAAGGGGACTTTCCTTATATTTGGGAATCCTCACCTCCTCTGGGGGGGCAAATGCCCCTCCATGATGGGGCCTGGCCGAGGCAATCCATGCCAGGGAAGGATATAGGCCCCTAGGGGGCTCCCTACTCTTTTCATTATCTAGCCGTTTTGCGCCCCCTGGGTCAAGGGAATCTCTGTCCTTTAAGACCAAGGCTTGCACTGACAGCTCGGCTTTTCTCTCCTGTGAAGACCGACCACGCCCCCTCCTCCGGGTGGGGAAGTCTCCCTGGAGAATGACAGACGAGGAAGAACTACGGCCTCCGAAACATACCCCATCCCAGGTATCTAAAGAAAAAAGGTCTCCCGAAGTGATCCATGGCGCCAGATCGACCACCTCCCTCCAGACCTCATCCTCCTGTAAGTCTGACAGTTCTAGCCCTTATTTAAAGGCCTTAAGGGTTGGCTCTTTATCTTTTCCCATTGTGTTATACATTTTCTATATGGGTCTACCTTCCCCTGTAGACCGCTTAGCTGCAGGGCGAAGATACTCACGTTCTTCCCAGGGAACAGGTATGGTGAAACTGAGCGGAAACACCAGCTGTGGGGTCCTCCCAACGAAGGGGGCCCCTACCCCAATCTCCCTGGAGTCTACCCCGAAAGGGGGGTTCCCCGCGGAAAAGGAAGGTCGCGCTGCAATGAACACACGGCGGGGACTGAGCATCAGAGGACTCATCCATTTATTACACGAGGGGCAAAGAGTTCTATAGAGCAGAGAGAGAGGAGTGTCTCCTTGCAGGGCCAATCAGCGTAAATGTCATCTTGGTCATGCCTCTTTGGCCCAGTCCAAAAGCTGATCACCCGCTGGTCACCCTACCAGGGACCTATCAATGTCTTGATCACGCTGAGGAGACATCCTTCATCCAATCCTGGTCTCTGGTAAACACTCTTAGGCCTCCACCCTCGCCACTTCCCCTCTGCGCCATCTTTGATGCATTTTTTCCTTTCCATCCGGTGGGACTACCGCCTTCTCTCTGGGGATCTTTCCCCGCAATGTATAAGCATGGAGCAGACTCAGTTGGCTCATAGTATCACTCTACAGCTCACTGGAAGGGTTGGGATGGGAAATGATAGGTTGAAGAAATGGCTACAGTTTGTCTCTCTCCCCTGAAAACATGCTCTTGCTATGCAACTCTGTGGTTCTCTTGTCATGCAACTCTGGTGTCTCCTACCATGTCTTAGGGCCAGACCAATAGAATGAGGCATAAGTGGCAATGTGCTCATTCTGAGCTTTGGTCTTAAGGGGCCTTAAGTGTTTATGCTTATATTAAAATCCTGCTTTTGTTGCATTGAAATATGCTTGGCCTCACCTTATAGAGGATGAGAGCTACATGGAAGAGAACTGAGCATCTTCCGTTGTCCAGTCAATTGCCAATCAGCACCTAGACATGTGAATAAATCCAGTAAATGATGTAGACTTGTAACAACTTTCTTGTTGTATGATACCAAGGTTTGGTTGTTGTTGGTTATGTATCATTTCTGTGGTCTGTGACAAGTATACTGATGATCATCCAAAGATGTTGACATCTCAATTCCTGGAAATTGCATTTTTACCTTTACATGGCAAATGAGATTTTGCAGATGTGATTGTGTTCAAGATTTTTGAGGCAGATATTATTCTGGATTATCTTTATGGGTTCAGTTTTAGCATATGAGTCCTTAAAAGTAGAAAATCTCTTCCAGCTGGAGTTTGTGAGAAGGAGATATGATTATGGAAGAATAGACAGAGAGATATTGGATTTGAAGTTGGAGGAAAGAGGCTATGAACCAACCTTGGAAGATCATCTAGGATCATCTCTAGAATCTAGAAAAGGCAAGAAAATTGATTATTTCTAGAGCCTCTGGAAGGAGAATGCGGCCTTGCTAAAAATGCTAGAGGTACCACAAAATCTGATTTAAAAACACACTACAGAGCCATAATAAAAAAAAGCATGGCACTACCATAAAATATACATGTAGACCAATCAAATACAATAAAATACACAGGAACAAATCCACACAGATACTTTCACCTGATTCTTGACAAAGGTGTCAAAAACATATATTTGAGAAAGACAGCCTGTTAAATGAATGGTTCTGGGAAAACTGGATATTGACATGAAGAAGAATGAAACTAGATTCCTATCTCTAAACCTGCACAAAAATGGCAATTTAAAATGGATCAAAGACCTAGGAATAAGGCCAGAAACTTGCAACTGCTAGAAGAAAATATAGGGCCAATACTTGAACATATAGGCACAGGTAAAAACTTCCTCATTAGGATTCCTAAAGCTCAAGAAATAACACCAAGAGTTAATAAATATCATAACATCAAACTAAAAGACTTCTGTAAAATAACCAATTAATAGCATGTGGAGAGAGACTACAGGATGAGAGAAAATCTTTGCTAGATACTCTTCTGACAGAGGATTAATATTGAGAATATGTAAAGAACTGATAAAACTTAACACCAAAAAATAAATCTCAAATAACCCAATCAATAAATGAGCAAATAAACTAAACAGATACTTCTTCAAAGAAGAAATGCAAACGATCAACAAATATATGAAAAAAGTTCAACAACTTTAGCAATCAAAAAATGTTTTAGGCTGGGCATGGTGGCACATGCTTGTAATCCCAGCATTTGGGAGGCTGAGACCAGAGGATCCGGGTTCGAGGCCAGCCTCAGCTACCTAGTAAGGTATTTTGCAACCTAGTGAGACCCTGTTTCAAAATAAAGAATAAAAAATAGGGCTGGGGGTGTAGCTCAGAGGTAGAATGCCCCTGAGTTCAATCCCCAGTACCACAAAAAACAATGTTTTAGGAATCTCAGTATAGTTTATACTTATTTATTTCACTCCTGTCAGAATTTTAGTGAAGAATAGAAATAATAAATTCTGGCAAGGATATGAGTGGAAAGGAATAATGGTATACTGTTGGTAAGATTGTAAATTAATTCAGCCATTACGGATATCATTATGGAGTTTCATCAAAAGACTAGGACTGGAACCATCATATGACCCAAATATACCACTTTTGGTATTTAACCTAAAGAATTAAAGTTAGCATACTATAGAGATGCATACATACTCATGTCCAAAGCAGCACAATTCACAAGAGCCACATTGTGGTGCCAGACTAGGTGCTTGACAACAGGTGAGTGAATAAAAAATGTCATAAACAGATAATATTAAATGCATATATAAAGGTACCAATCTCACTACAGGGAGGGAAGAGGGGGCATCAGGGTGGGGAGTGGAGGGAAACCTACCAAGAGATGCTGTGAGCATATGTGAATGTGTTATTTTGAATTACTACAATGCATAATTACATTGCACCAATAAAGTTCTTTACAAATGTGGTATATATACAACAACGAAGTTTTACTCAGTCACAAAGAACAACAACATTTATGCTGTTTGCAGGAAAATGAGCCTAATGGGAGAGGACCATGTTAAGCATAATGTTAATAAAAATAAGCCAGAATCAGAAAGTCCAGGGTTATATGCTTTCTCTGTGTGGAAGCTAAAGAGAAAACAATTTTTAAAAAAAAGTATCTCATGAAAATAGAAGGTTAACCAATAGAGTAGTGAACAGGGATCAGAGGGAGAGAGAAGGAGAAGGAAAGTGAAGGTATAGGGAATGAAACGGATCAAATTATGTGCATGTATAAATATGAATTACACTATCATGTATAATGATAATTCACCAATAAAATATCTAAAAGGAAAAAACGTTGTGATATATGCTACAATATGTATGATGCTCCAGGACATTAATGTTGATGAAATAAGTCAGTTCCCAAAAGACAAGTAGTATATAATTCCATAAATATTAAGGACATAGAATACTTAAATTCATAGAGAAAACAAGTGGAATGGTGGTTGCTGGAGGTTACAAGAAGAATAGTACTTGCTGGGGGTTGCAGGGAGTGGGGGACAAGGAAAGGGAGAGTTATGTTTTAAGGGCATAGTTTCAGTTTTGCAGAATAAAAAGTTCTAGGGATGGATGGGTAGTGATGGTTATACAACAGTATGAATACACTTAATACCAAAAAGCTGTACACCTAAAATTGCTGGATAGTAAACTTTGTTATGCATATTATACCACAATAAAAACATTGAAAAACAGGGTGATATGCCACTTAAATTTACAAAAATATTTTACCAAAATATAAGTATGGTCAAGATTCTGAGCTTTTACAGGAATACATTTTGGTTGTAAAGCTTATAATAAATCATTTATACTAAAGCCAGGAGAGGTATGAATTTTGAAGTCTTTGCTAAATTGTGATTCCAATAAAATAATCCTTTCTGCATCTAATGATGTCAGATTCAGGTCTTGAATTCACTCTTTTTTTGCGGTACTGGTGATAAAATCCAGGGGTGCTCTACCTCCAAGTGACATCCCTGGCCTTTTTTACTTTTCCTTTGAAACATGGTCTCACTATGTTGCTGAGAGTCTGGCTAAGTTTCTGAGGCTATCCTTGAACCTGTGATCCTCCTTTTTCAGCCTTCCAAGTGGGATTATGGACATCTATCACCATGCCTGGAACCTATATATGGTGTGGAACTTTTTGATTTCAAAAATACTAGTTTACCAAAGATGTTACCATCTGTGATGACAGAAGACCAAGGGCATCCATCTTACTGACCCTCCATTTGCCTTCTTTACCATGCTTCTGAGACCTTTTATAATCAGACCCAACTTTATCTTATTCAAATTTGTCCCTCATTACTTTTCCATCTTCAGCTTTCATCTTCTCTTCTTGCAAGGGTGATTCTCAAGGGTTCACATCATATAACATGCACAGACCTGCTTTGTTCCTACTTAGGTTACTTAGATTACTCTTTCCCTTTCTTTCATCAGTCAAAATTCCATTCATTGTTCAAAGTTCAGCCCAAAGTTACTCCTTCCAGATTATCCCTTCCGGAACAACTTCAGGTCTCACCGCTATCACCCTTATTTGAACTTTTGTGAGTATTTAAGTTGACAATAGACTACTTTACATCCCTTGTATTGAGCTTTTACTGTTCACTATGAAAGTATTTTGTTAATTATCTCAAATGCAGTGTTATAATTTGGTCCAATCTAGTTGCTGTCAGTCCTGGTTACATTTTAGAATTACTAGGAAAAGTTTAAAAAATATTGAGGCCCAGAATCTAATTATATCAGATTCCTTGGAAATAGGGTGCTGTGTATTGTTTTCTAAGAGCCGTGATACAAACAAACAGCCCAAGTTGAGAGCTTGCTTTGAGATACAAATGAGTTGGATCACTGTTGTAAATAATTACCTCTACAAAGTGAACAGATTAATATATTGTGACAATAGGAAGAATCCAACATGAGAAAAAGAAACCTGTTGACATATAATGTTACTTCTGTTCATAGGGTTCCCTACCTAGGATGACTAAATTGTACTCAGGTTTCACACAATGCCAAGGTCATCTAAGTCCTTGAAGAAAGCAATATCCTGAGCCATTTTACAACCATCCTACACAATATCTCTGCTTATTAACACATCATTCTTAGCTAACTAGAACAACAGAAAACAAGAAAGATATACTCATTCATCTCCACAAATTGCAGATCCCTATGTCGGGCCATTTAAGTCTCATTTTTTGCTAATAGCAACTCACCGTGGCACTGTAGATATAGTTTCCATTAGGCTCCCTAGAGGAAACCTCCCTAGGTATTTCAAGCAGAAACAAATTTAATAGAGAAAATTAGCTGCTTACAAAATTATTGGAAGGGTTAAAGGGGTCAGAATTAGGAGATTCTCTTGTAGGCCAATTTTAAGTTCATATAACCAATATAACTGCAATACAGAAATCTGAAAACTATAACAGGGACTGTAAATCCAGTCAGCATCATACCTGCTGGGCTATATTTTTCTGCCTAAAAGACAAAGGTGGAAATAGAGACAAAGAATGACCTCTATTTTCCCTCTTGCTTTCCATAACTCCTATGAGTATATAGCTGGTAGAACTTGGAATCCTAGTGTTAAGGCAGTTTGGTAAATGTTATTTTTTTTAATCTTTCAGCCTTTAAGATAATGTTGGTAGATTTAGATACTGAATTGCAAATGACAATATTCCTAAGAAAGACCACTGGTCAACAATTCTGAAAAGAGCTTTTGCCAAAAAAACATGAACACTGCATATTACATGTAAGGCTCTATCTGTGACCTATAGTTCTTTGGAGGGGTTGTCTTGTTATGTCCAACATTTTCCAAACCTTTCTTTTTTCTTCATTTTTTATGGTATTGGGGATTTAACTCAGGGGCATTCTATCTCCAAGCTACACCCCAAGCCCTCTTTTATTTTTTATTTTGAAAGAGGGTATTGCTAGGTTGCTGAGGGTCTCACTAAGTTGCTGAGGCTGATTTTAGCCTCCCAAACATTGGGATTACAGGCATACACCATCACACCCAACTTCCCCAAGCCTTTCTTAAGTTAGGTGGATTTATGCCAGTTGTGTGTGTGTGTCTGGCCTCATCTCTTAACCTTTCTGAGCAAGTAAAATTAATGTATGAAAAGTTGGCATCCCTCTAGTAGCAGTTAAGCACTGCTTTTCCAAAGACATCTCAACATCTAGGACAAATCTTAAACACAGAAATAGTTCTACATACAATGCTTTGAAGTCTTCCAGGATTTTAGTACATGCAGAACACAGAATTTTTGAAGATTTTATTATTTTAGACAGAAACAGTGGAACAAGATGGCAGTTTGAAACATTAGTGCTAATGCATAATAATATACACTGTGAGGTTAACTTTTCTTCGTGCCTGACATTTTTTTTGTGTGTTCAAGCTGAGATTTAAACATGAGTGGAAAATTTCTAATTAGGGAAGCTGTAACATTTTGGGTAAATTAATAACCTCTGGGAGTCTCAACCTCTACAAGTGTAAAGCAGAGAACATCACACATTTGTTAGGATTAAGTAAAGAAAAGCCTTTCAAATTTCTCCATTAATATTCCTTAATGGTAGAGAAAGTGCGAGTGCACCCAGGAAAGCTCAAATCTTTGATGTCTCTTGTTTCATCATAAAATACCAACTAAATTCTACATAGAAATCCATATTATATTCACTACAGTTTTACTATAGAAATATCTTAAATTATTTTCCATCAAGTGGAATTGACATTTTAGGAAGATAGAGCAGTTTTCTCCTAGGGCTTCCAGTAGCCTAGCATGCTCTGAGAACCAAGGCTATAGTTGGAAGTGTTTTTGCCAATGTCTACATATAAATGACCTCTAATAACTCTTAGTTGAAACCTGAAGAAGTTTTTTGACATAAGGAATTTTAGAATATAAACATTGAATAGATAACAATTTCAAATTAAAAAAAAACTTTTATTGTTGCATTGTAATTATACATCATGGTGAGGTTAAAAGTGATACAAACATACATGCACCTAGCACTTAGTATGTTTCTTCCCACATCCCATCTCACCCCCCTTCACTGCACATGTTAGTAAGATTGGTAGTGATTGTGATGGTATTGGGAAATTACTCTTGTATTAATTTCCAGAATGTTAAAAGCAATCAGAGTGTGGGTGCTGTGCAGGTACTCGGGCAGGGAGAGGTGGCTGCTTTGCCTGTTGCTCTTCAGAGCTCCCCCTCCCCTCTGCCCTTTGTCCTAATGTTTATCCATAGTAAAGCCTTTAGCCTTAAAAATGTGTAAAGACAATTGAAAACCCTAAGATCACAGTGACTCTGCCTGGCTCACTTTAGAGCCATAAAGATAGCAAGAGCCTTAAGCTTTGCTCTTAGAGATCACACACAGCTGCACTGGCTGTAATTTGTCCCTCTATTTTCCTCCTATTCTTTGGGACCTGGAAAGGCAAACTCCGTGTGCTGCTTCAAAGCCCCCATAGTTGATGAGCAACCAATATAGCCCAATACAACAGGGGTGAAAGCAAGGTGGATTATTGACCCCTGCACTTGGTAAGCACACTGTCCAGAGACAAGAAGGTACCACGTGCCTAAGAACTAATAGCCTGTTGCCTTGGTAACGCTGATAAGAACATGCCAATACATGTATTTAAAGACTGGGGTCAGGTCGGGGAGGGGGCAGAGTTCCACTTTCGGGCTCTATAGTGTGCCTGCCAAGCATGCTGCTTTTCATCTCTTCCCTTTCTATTTCCTACTGACTTTGTAATAAAGGTTTTTGTTAATGCTACAACCAAGCTGCCTTTAGTTTTACTTCCTGATTCAATTTATTTTCTTTGAATCAAGAAAAAGAGCCCCCGATGTCATTACAACCATAATAGTGATACCTTTGTATATGGACCTAACCTTATAGTCATTTTTAATGACTAGTATTTGTCATACATTTATAACTTTGCAAGAGAATGTCATTGTTTTGAATATGCAAGATATGATTGAATCTGCCTTTCCATGTCCTATCCAGTTACTGAGTCTGAAAAATTTGTACCCAATAAGATCAGCTGTGTTTAGTCACTTATGCACTCCAGACCAACACTGATTTTATGCCTCTATATTAGGAGCCCTATCCTCATCAGCCTACAGTATCTGGAAATGATACAGCACTTCCAAGTCCAGAAGTCCTACATATGTGGAACATAGTCTAAGTGACCAAGGACCACAAAGCTATGCAAACTCTTCTTCTGCCATATTGCAAATCACTACTGGGACTGTGTTTCTTCTCTCCCTGAGTGTATTCCAGGACCTTCACCAGAGCAGGAGAACTTTCCTGATCTGTTCCACTGGGATGCATCATAGGGTTACAAGAACAAATATAATTTACCTTGCAAATATGATGGTCATGTTCTATTCTTCCTGTGCTGACTATTAGATATAAGGGGTCTGAATATTTATCAGTCCCTAGTAAACAACTACTTGAGTTTCTCAGTCTTTGCCTAATATGATTTCATATCCATATGATTTTGTCTGTGAGATTCCCTTATCTTGCTAAAAGTTCATTCTTTTGTAACTGGAAAAATCCTGCTCTTCATTTCAGGCCAAATTCAAGTGGCAAGGATCAGTTAAACTTTACTCATTTTAGCTTATTATGACTAACTAATCTCACTTAGCATAATATTCTCTAGTTCCATCCATTTCCCTGCAAATGACATGATTTTGATCTTCTTTATGGTGGAGTAAAATTCCATTGTGTACATATCCAATAGTTTTGTAATCTATTAATCTGTTGATGGACATCTTAGCTGGTTCCATAGTTTGGCAATTGTGAATTGTGCAGCTATAAACATAGATACACATGCATCGGTTTT
Organism: Graphiurus murinus; assembly: GCA_004027655.1. Classification (NCBI taxonomy): domain Eukaryota; kingdom Metazoa; phylum Chordata; class Mammalia; order Rodentia; family Gliridae; genus Graphiurus; species Graphiurus murinus. Next base: position 27,969 of record PVLC010015699.1, read on the forward strand.
ATAGTTTGTTTCCATTCTTTTGGGTAGATACCCAGAAGTGGTATTGCTGGATCATATGGTAGGTTCATTCCCATTCATCTGAGGATCCTCCATACTGTTTTCTGAAGTGGTTGCATTAATTTGTAATCCCACCAAGAATGTATTAGAGTTCCTATTTCTCCACACCCTCACCAGCATCTGTTGTTGTTTGTGTTTTTAATAATCGCCATTCTAATTGGGGTTAGGTGAAATCTCAGGGTAGTTTTTTTTTTTTTGAGGTACTGGGGATTGAACTCAGAGGCATTCTACCTCCGAGCTACACCCCCAGCCCTATTTTTTATTCTTTATTTTGAAACCGAGTCTCACTAAGTTGCGGAGTGCCTCATTAGGTAGCTGAGGCTGGCCGCGAACCCGGATCCTCCGGTCTCAACCTCCCGAATGCTGGGATTACAAGCATGTGCCACCACGCCCGGCTCTAGGGTAGTTTTAATTTACATGTTTCTGATTGCTAATGATGTTGAACTTTTTTCATATATTTATTAGCCATTTGTATTTCTTCTTTTGTGAAGTTTCTATTTAGATCCTTTGCCCATTTTTTGATTGGGTTATTTGTTTTCTTAGCTGTGAGTTTCTTGAGTTCTCTGTATATTCTAGATATTAGTCTTCCATTGGAGGAGTAGTTGGCAAAAATTTTCTCCCATTCTGTCAGCTCTCTGTTGAGGTTCTTGATAGTTTGCTTTGCTGCACAGAAGCTCTTCGGTTTAATGCAATCTCATGTATTGATCTTCCTTTGAGCTACTTGTGCCTTTCGGGTCTTGTTGAAAAAGTTTTTACCTGTGCCTATGTGTTGAAATGTTGGACCTATGCCCTCTTCAAGTAGCTGTAAGATCTCTGGTCTGATTTCTAGGTCTTTGATCCATCTTGAATTGACTGACTCTTGTTCAGGGTGAGAAAGTGAGGTTTATTTTCCATTTTTCTGCATATGGTTAACAAGTTTTGCCAACACTATTTGTTGAAGAGGCTATCTTTTACCAGTGTATGTTTTTGGCCCCTTTGTCAAAAATCAATTGGCTGTAAGTGTATGGATTTGTTTCTGAATCTTCAATTCTGCTTCATTGGTCTATGTATCTGTTTTTGTGCCAATACCATGCTGCTTTTATTACTATGGCTCTGTAATATAGTTTGAAGTCAGGTACTATGATGCCTTCTACATGGTTCTTCCTACTGAGAAATACTTTGGCTATTCTGTTTTTTGTTGTTGTTATTGTTGTTGTTCCAAATGAATTTATGGATTCACTTTTACTGGTGGTTACATACTGTCTGTTTCCAATGCTGGCCTGTGAACTTCACAATGCATGGGTATGTGGGAGCCCTGTCTCACCAACTGTGGCATCTTCCATGCTTATGAACTGTGGGCAACCAAATACTGATTATGGAATGCATGAACAGCAGACCAGATCATAAAGAAAATACCATACAAATAGTTGAAATGCATCAGCACTACTGAATATTTTTCCTCTTACATTTAGATATAGAATGTCCCCTGAAGAGTTCAGGGTTGATATAGTTAAGTCATGATGGTTGTAGTCTCCTAGGCAGGTAGGGTATGGCTGGAGGAGGTAGGTCCCTGGGGGTGTGGCCTTGGAAACTGCTTGTGTCTTTGAAGCCCCTTGTTGCTCTCTTGCTTTCTGCCTCCACAACAGGAGAGCAGAGCCCTTGCATTCTGCTTCCTGTCACTATGCCCTGAACTCCATAGCTATAACCTTGCCCGATATGGACTGAGATATCAAAAAAAAAGAGAAAACAAAACAAAACAAAAATGGTGAGCAAATAAATCTTCCTTTCTCTAAGTTGTGTGTTGTGTGTCTGTTGTTTTAGATTATATCAATGAGAATGTTAACTGAGACACCTTTCTTGTGAAATCTTTTGGAAATACAATATGATGAATAGAGAGAAGCTTTTATATAGAGACACTTCATTTGCAAATGAAACATATAGAAGGTATTGGCGTAACACCTTAAATTCACTTGACCAGGAGAGTTATTTCTGAGTTAATGACATTAGAAAGATGACCACACTCACTACCATACAAACAGTTCTGTTACAAGTTGTATAGAAAGTAGAGTACATACCTCAAAGCCTCCAATGGTGTAGCTTGTGTTCATGAACTGACATTGCATTCATGATGTCACTTAATTATTTTAAAGTTGGTGGATTAGTTACTGATTACATGTAAGCGATGTACAAGCCTCTTTTTCCAATATCAAATTTAATTTTTAATAACCATTTCACAGATTATTTATATGAGTAAAATGCAATCTTTATAGAACTTCCTTTCTCAAGAAAATGTAAAACATTTCCATTTTTAATTTGGCACTGAGATTGTTCTTTCTTTGTCACAGTAATTATGGGCTTTCCTGCCAGGGCCTCGTTTTTGCTTCTACTTTACAACATGGTCATGGTTGAATAGCTTTAATCAGGCACCAATTAGTCCCAAATCTATAACTCATTTAGGCTGGGTCTTTGGTGGCTGTGCTTTCTTCTTTCAAATTGGGAGGGGAAATGTTAGAAAAGTTTGAGCAAATGATTTCAATCCCCTATGAATAGTTGTAGAGAGATATTTCTGTAACCTGCCCAATAAACTGGTTATCATATTAAACTCATTTTTAGCAGCTTATATTCACTTAAGCATTGCTCCAGATGGTGGCTGTCAAAATGTTTCTTATAATTAGCATCAGTAAACTTCTCCTGGGCCTTTAAAATTCATTGCAAATCACATGTTGTTTATAATCATAATAAGATCGAAAATGTTATTAATATCCTGCTCAGTATTCTGCTAAACTAGTTTCTGTGAAAGTATATGGATCAACAGAGCCAACTCTTCTATATTGTGCTGTCTCAAAGGCTGTTAAATGGTAAATTTGACTATATCTAGATCTACAAATTGATTTGATCATTTTCACAGAGTTGACTAATCAACCCTCAAAACTAAAAACCAGCCAAACTATTTATTTAGTCAAGCTCACAAATGTTCTGTTCATATAAACATATCCTAAAAGATAATGATTTTGGATCATCTTATATCCCAAGGAAGTGGATGTCTCAGTTGTTGAATTAGGTCTCTTTTAATTCCAAATGACAGAACCCTTACTTGAGCTGGTTTATGAAGACGAAACAGGAATAAAAGGAGATGAAATTTCAAATGTTGTCACTATAAAATGACAAGCATTTGAGGTGACAAATCTGTTAATTGACCTGATTTAATTATTCCATGTTGTATTTATAAGTCATAACATCACTTTATACCCCATAAATACATACAAATATAATTGGTAAGTTTATGATTAAAAATAAGAATCAAATAAAATGGTACTGGGCACTTAGTAACTATTTTGTATACTGAAAGGCCCTAGAGATAGTAGAGACCAGTGACTAACTTGAAAACTGTCTAATTATGTGTTTGTAGTGCTCCTTAGACAAATGAGTAAGTAATAAGAGAGTTAGAAACAGCAAGGAGGGGAAAGAAGCCAGACAAGTTCCTTAGGCAAATCCCAACCTCAACCTGATTCTGCAGGGGAGTTCTCAAGTGTAACTTATAACTCAGAGTTTACTCCGACTAGAGGTAAGGGAGACTGGTTTTAATATGCCTGTACCAGTAGGTTATTCAGGAAACCCCACTCCCAATCTGGGGAAACTTAACCCATAGGCACTTCTGACTGCATGTAGCAGGGTAAATAAGTTCTAGCAGCTCCAAAGATAGCATGCTAAAAAAGAGTTGCAATTATAGACATTTAGAAGCAAAAGTACAGAGACTCCAGGGAAGGAGTGCACAGAAATGGTTAAAGGGATCACTAGAGGGTTCTGGGTGGATTATTGACAATGTCCACTACAAACATTAAATTATTTATCTCTGTCTGTTGGCTTTACCTTTTCCCTAACATATGAGCTTTCTTCATGGATAAGGAAACACGACTGCTTAAGTAAATACGTTAAGTAGTTTAGTTCTCTTAAGTATCATTTCTTGTAGCTTTTGCTGCCAATTTGGGAGCTTTGATCTTAGTGCGCATTAGAAAACTCATAAGGAAGTACTTGCATTGGCCTGAATTGGAGAAATGTCCATCTCTAGATCAACTCTAGTCTTGGGAACAGGGTGATATAAGGATTTCATGGTCCCACAAGAGATACATTTGAACTAAAGGCAGTAGTTCCTGAGAGAAGAAGGTTTATGATGTTATTATAAAAATGGAAAGATGCTAGTGAGACAGGAGAACATCTGGTTGGAGAATGGGGTTGTCATGGCAGAGCCATGAATTCAGGCCTAGTAGGACTTGTCAGTGTTCTACATAGAGATCTTATTTAAGATTTCATCCTACACAGGTGCAGTGGTATATGCCTGTAATTCCAGTATCTGGGATGTTGAAAGAGGAGAATTACAGGTTTGAGGGTCATAGGTTCAGCAACTTAGGGAGGCCCTCAGCAATCTAGTGAGACTGTTTTAAAATAAAAAAATAAAAAGGGCTGGGGGGGGGGTGTTGCTCAAAGGCAGAAGGCTTCTGGATTCAATTCCCAGTATCACAAAAGGAAAATATTTCATCCTTAGTTTTGGCTCAGGGATACAGGTACTAGTTTTTGGTCATGGAAAGAAAAAGTGAAGAAAGAGTTCATACATTGTTTGGAAACATAAAAACTCAAAAACCTTGTTGGGTTAGATCTAAATACAAATTCAGTGCCAATAATTTATTCTATTGGATTCTTATGCATAGATTTTCTTGTTAAATGCAAAAGGGATTTCACATGTAGGAAATATTCAGCGGGAGGGGAATGGAACGATTGAGACCGTCTAAATTTATCTCTTCACCTGATTTTTCCTTGTGAGGCTACAGATACTTAATAATTGTCAAATCTGACTAGAGACCTATGACTAGTATCTCAGAGGTGAGATGCCTATTTATTTCTTCAATTTAAAAAGATGCCATCTTTGCTCACTTAATATCCCCCTCAACCTATATCTCCACTTCTGTTTACCAAGAAGTCTTAGTGTAACATGCGCTGATATTAATACAGCCCTGCATGAATAGTTCAGCATGCAGAGGGACAGTGTTGTTATCAAGTATCAGCAGCTGCTCTTTATTGGTGATAAATGAGATTTATTCCCATTGAGAGCAATTTCCTTGGTTTTCCCCTTATTACCTAAGTAGAGATGAAAGATATAATATATCCTTAAAGTGGTATTCACAGTTACCCAGTTAATGAGGCATTAAGAAGAGGGGTTGTTGAGAGACACAAACAGAAAGGGGGAGGAAGTGAGACAAAGAGAGACATGCATGCAGAGACAGCAAGAGACAGAGAGGCAAAGAGAGGCACAGAGACAAAGAGGCAAGTAAAGAGAGAACACAAAAGAAAGAATCTGCAAATACTCTGGATCCCCCATAGTTCATCTCCATGGTATTTCTGTGCTATATATTGTAAGAAAATATTACCTGACTGGGCAAAGTGGCAAATCATTGGTATTTATGTTGTGCAAGTTTTCGAGATCGCATTTCATGGTAAGCTGGACGTTTCTACTGTGCTTTGAAGTCCCTTGTGTTGGCAGCAGAAGCTTAATTCAGTGAGTAAATTCATACCTACATGTTGGTTGAGGCATTACTCTGTTTACCTCTGTTGATCATCCAATCGAGGGAATTAGGTGGAAACAGTTCATCAGCCTAGGTTTCCCAATATACTGTGGTGCGGGGCAGAGAAGCTTAACCTGTTGAAGGAATATGTTCAGGGAAGACAGAATAGCTTAAAATCTGGCTGTGAGGAGTCGCTCTATCATTGTGGGGCTAATTTTAGGAACTTCATTAATTTGAGTCAATTCAACCAGTGTTTCTTGAGCACCTACCACATGTCAGAAACTGAATTCCAAGATCAATCACAGTTCCTGCCCTCAGCAATGCAAATCTTTATTCTAAGTCATTGCGGTGCCAACAATAGTGGAACTGAACTCATGAAGCTAGAGAGACACACTCGAGAGTGACCTTATACCTCTTGGGTGGTGAACGTGGGCTGAGAACATGTGTAGGTATGAAATACAGCAAAGATGGGGAGGTTGACTGGAAAGGATGGATTATAGAGTGACCACAAATCCAAACTCTGAGTTCCTTGGCCTGAAGAATACTTAATGTTATTTAACATAATGCTTATCCTTAATACAGAGGTCAATAGTAGATACCTTTAATGCTGATAAATGTAATGCTTATCCTTACATAAATGCTGGTTAAAAGTGGTACCCTTCATAAACAATGGTTATCATTAATACTCATAATGATGGTTATCTTTAATTCCATTTTCTTTGGGGCACTGGGATTGAACCTAGGGGCATTCTACGTATGAGCCATACTCCCAGTCCTATTTTATTTTTTATTTTGAAACAGAGTCTCACTAAATTGCTGAGGCTGGTCTTGAACCTGCAGTACTTCTGTCTCAGCCTCCCAAGTACTGAGATTACAGGCATGTGCCACCACATGCTGACCACCAACTATTTATGGCTTTCTCTAATTTCCATACCATGGTAGGAGGGCACTCACTGGCCCTCTTAGAAATGGGTGGTCGCACTTGACTAGTTCTGGCAGAGCTTTTTCTATAAGTGATATGTGTCACTTTCAGGCTGGAATGTTTATTCCCTCGGGTGAGAGCCTCCAGGGCTGTCTTTTATTCTTGGATAGTGACTGGCAACATCTGTGGTGACAGTTTTTCCATCAGCATGATTGTTATCAATAGAACATTCCTGCAGTGGATGCATACCACAAATGGAGAATAAACAGGTTTGTTTTTACACCACTGGGATTTGGGTGTTATTATTTCCAGCAGAAGAACACAGCCTAACTTGGCCTCTTTAGGGGGGATAGTGCACCCTGGACTCAACAAAGGAATTTTGAAAAGACATCAGTGTGCATGTGTTGATGCAATTCAGCTGGATTTGAATCCGTAGGTCTGAGACCTGGATATTGCTATTTTAGAAACTGAGTTTAAAAACTCAACCACAGAGTAACTAAAATGTAAGTGTCTTGGTCACTGCTCTGTATCCACATAGCAGATTCTATATGCATATTTGTTGAAAAAGTGAAAAAAACAAAATCTTGCTTAGTTTCTATGAGTTTCCTACAGTATGGTCTGCATCCTGCTCCCTATGCCTTTTACTCAAATCATACCCAGTACCTGAGGTCCTTTTCAAAAAGGATGGTTTGCCTTGATTACTTTGCCTACATTCTAGCACCTGCACTTCTGCGCATGTATCAGCCCCTCCTCCATTCAGAGCATGCATTTGCTGTTACTCCTGGGCTACTGATCATTAAGATTTCCAGATGTCCCCACAAAAGCCATGAACAAGTTTGTTATTCCCATGTCCTGTATCCTGCCTGCTTCAGGCTTCTCCTTCTTCCTCTAGACTCAGGTTGTGCATTCCCTCTGAATTACGATTCACAAGCATTTTCATGGTTATACTCTTGTTTTATTTATTTATTTATTTATTTATTTTTTTGCGGTACTGGGGATTGAACTCAGGGGCATTCTACCTCCGAGCTACACCCCCAGCCCTATTTTTTATTCTTTATTTTGAAACTGAGTCTCACTAAGTTGCGGAGTGCCTCACTAGGTAGCTGAGGCTGGCCGCGAACCCGGATCCTCTGGTCTCAGCCTCCCGAATGCTGGGATTACAAGCGTGTGCCACCACGCCCGGCTTATACTCTTGTTTTAAATAATCATTATTGATTGTTCCAATATTTTTCACTTCCATAGTAATTAGCCATTTTACAATGTGGTTCACATCTCATTTAAAGCATTTTTTTAATTTTTATTTTTATTCATACATTGTAAGCATACATCTTTGTTAGGTACAAATTGATAACAATATATGAGCTCACAATTCTCATTTGACCCCTTCCCCGAATTCCCACCCCACTCCCTCGCCCTCCCTCCCACTCAAGTTCAGTTTAGTGAGTAACCTTGATATACATTAGTGTGCCCCCCTCCCTCCGTCCAACCCCTTCAGTTAAATCAACTTCTTTGCTTTCTAGGGTCTCTCCTTTTTCATCTAGAGACCATCCCATACCCCATCTTCTCCCTAGCATCCGCATATTAGGGAGAACATATGCTTCTTTACTCTTTGTGACTGACTAATCTCACTTAACAACATACTCTTTTCCAGTTCCTTCCATTTCCCTGCAAATAGCATGATTTTGTCTTTTTTTTGTAGTTATTCGTGCAATGTAGCATACATTTTTGTTAAGCACAAGTTGTTAACAACATATTTGCACACAATTCCACAATTCTCATTTGACCCCTTCCCCAATTCCCACCCCATTCCCTCGCCCTCCCTCCCCCTCAGGTTCAGTTCAGTGAGTGACCTTGATATGATTGTGTAAGTACATCATGTGCCTTAGGGTGTCCCTCTGCCCCGTGCATCCACTAGAATTAATTCAACTTCTTTGCTTATCGAGGATCTCTCCTTTTCATCTGGAGACCCTCCTATGCCCCATCTTCTCCCTAACATCCACATATTAGGGAGAATATATGTTTCTTTTTGTGACTGGCTAATCTCACTTAGCATAATGTTTTCCAGTTGCATCCATTTCCCTGCAAAGAACATGATTTTGTTCTTCTTTATGGCTGAGTAAAATTCCATTGTGTACATATCCCATAATTTTTTAATCCATTCATCTGTGGTTGGACATCTTGGCTGCTTCCATAGTTTGGCTATTGTGAATTGAGCTGCTATAAACATAGATACACATGCATCGTTCTGATAATTTGGTTTCCATTCTGTTGGGTATATACCCAGTAGTGGTATTGCTGGGTCATATGGTAGGTTCACTCCCAATCGTCTGAGGATCCTCCATACTGTCTT
>PVLC010015700.1:0-36767 GCA_004027655.1 Graphiurus murinus
CAATCAAGCTTTTGAAAAAAGAAGAGAGAAACAAATTAAAGCATAAGGCCAGGCTTGGATAGGTGTTCTACATCCTACCATCTTGCTATAATTTTTGCATATTTCAGCAGGCACGTTTCTTGTGACTTCACAGAAATAACAAGACATTTTAACAATCCAGAGATAGTTACAAAAGCAGTTAACTTACAATGTGTATCCACACAGAGCCCACAGTGAAGTCTGCAATGGAAAAGTTATTTTAAACTCTAAACCAGGTGATAATTAACTAAAGGGAGGGGGTGAGTGCTACTGAACCCACTCGGTGTTTTCTCAGCTTCATTACTGTCTCCATTGCTCCCTTCATTTCTGACACTGTGGGTGTTGTAAGACTGCGAAAAAATCTAGAGCAATTATTCCCAAACCCCCACACAGTCTGAATTGATTGCGCTGAGGCCTTTTATGCACATATTTATTCAAATACCATGTGAAATTATTTATATGTAAAGACTATCTCCTTTTAGAACAGTGATTTCAAAGTTTCTTTCTTGAATTGTACACCAATGATAGCACACAACTATTATCAAGTTGTCAAATCGGTGACAAAGTTGTCGTGACAACCCAACTGCATGACACCTTTGGTTATATTTACACAAAACAAAGAGCGTGCAATATTAGGTCAGAGAAAACTCATAGGCCCTCTGGTCACTACTTGTCATCTTTTTTTTTTTTTTTTTTATACTAGAGGTTGGAAACAGGGGCAGTCATCCTCAAAAGCTACACACTCAGCCCTTTTTATGTTTTTGTTTTGAAACAGTCTTGCTAGGTTGCTGAGAATCTCGCTATATTGCTGAGGCTGTCCTTGAACCTTCAATCCTCCTGTCTCAGCCTCTCAAGGATTGGGATTACAGGCATGTGCCACCGTACCTAGCTTACTGTCATCTTTAAGATCCACCTAACTACCTGGTTTTGTTTAGTACCACAAGTAAGCTGTGCACACGGTAGGGTCTCAATGCATTGCCAAATAAACCTAAGCAGTTTTATCTAGGATATGGCCAAAGAAAGAATATATATGCTCTATAATAGTGTATATATAGACTTTATACTATACTATATAATATGATAGATTTCAAAACAAAGCACTGATGGAATGAGCAGGCGGCATGGCACCTATTAATAGAAGACCTTGGGAAAGGGCAACAAGATTCCCCAGGCCTGCTAAAACAAAGTCTGTGATTGGGCAGGTATCTATTTTTTTTTGTGTGTGTGTGTGGCACTGGGAGTTGAACCCAGAGGCATTTTACCTTTGAGCTACACCCCCAGCTCAATTTTATTTCTTATTTGGAAACAGGGTCTCACTAGGTTGAAGAGAGTCTCACTGCTTGCTGAGGCTATCCTCAAACCTGCGATCCTCCTGTCTCAGCCTCCCAAGTGCCGGGATTACAGGCGTGCACCACCACGCCCAGCCTGGCAGGTATCTATTATACAGCCCACATAAAAAGGCTTGTTAGTATGAGTTTTTGATGGAGTGACCAACAGCATAGAAGGTTGTTACAGAAATTAATTGCATGGCTAAATTTGTATGAATTAAATGTTGAAAAGTCTTTAGGTACAAAGCATTTTGTGAAAATTTCTGTGATTCCAAGAAGTTCCACTCTTTCACTCACAGAGCCCTCCTCTTTTTTCATTGCTTCCACTGTTTTTTATTGAAACTAGCAGTTAATAGAAGTGTAGTGAATGCAGATATAAACCAGACAGGCTATTTTGCCTTTTCCTTTTGCAGTAAAATAGGTTAGTTTTGTTTTGTTTGTTGTCAATTGTACATCTTTTGGATACTTCATGGAGCCTTAGAGGGAAGAATTAATATCAATCTGAGGCTTTGTCACAGAATGAAGAATTCTATAGTTGTGCATAAAAAAGACAAATTAGTTTTTATTTTATAAGCTATGGAAAGAAGTAAGCTGCACAAGTCACAGGGAATTTTGGGGGAAAGGATTAAAAATGGTTAATATATATCTGTATTTCTTGGTGTGTGTGTGTGTGTGTGTGTGTGTGTGTGTGTGTGTGTGTGTGTGTTTGTGTGTGTGGTGCTGGGGATTGAACCTAGGGATGTTCTATCTCCAAGCTATACCTCCAGAACAATTTTATTTCTTATTTGAAACAAGGAGAATAGGGGATGATGAAAATGGGATTCTTTTGATATTAAGTGTTATGGTTAGCTATAGAAAGTCCCCTGAACAGCTCATGTATTAATGTTGCATTGATGTAATTAAGTAATGAGGGTTGTAATCACATCAGTGGATCAACTCATTATAATGGACTTACTAGATGGTAACCAAGGCAGGTAGGATGTGGCTGGAGAAGTTGAGTTCCTGGGGTGTGGCCCTAAGGAGTGTGCTTGTGTCGTTGAATCCCCTTGCTTGTTCACTCTTGCTTCCAGCCTCCATGATGTGAGAACAGAGGACTTGTTCTTTGCTTCCCCCCTCCATGGCCTGAGCTCTGCAAACCTGGCCTGATAATGGACTGAACCTCTGAAATTTCCAGAACTGTGAGCAAATAAATCCTCTTTCCTCTAAGTTGTGTGTGGTCAGGCTTATTGGGTTACAGCAGTGAGAATGCTGACTGAAACAGTAACTGTGCTTTAAGGCAAATTTGCTGTAGCCAACTGTAGCAAAGTTAACTAATAAATAATGTGGCAGGGGAACACGATATGGTTTGATAAGAGCAAGCTGGTCTATAAGATAAAGAGCACAATGTCCAGGTTCCTGGACCACATCTGAAGAAAGTTCCTTGGACCACATCTAACCCAGTGTTCTGAACTCTGTACTTGAGCAAGCAGCCTGGGCCTAGAGAGGGTGAGGACCAACTCTGTCTCTTAGATGACATCTCTGCAAGATGCAAAGGAGAAGATAGAAGCCCTCTGTTATACATTAGTTATCCTTTTGTTGCCAAATTTTTTGACAAAAGTGTATAAGAATACAGTCTCTGGTTCCCCCCCACCCCCCTCCCAAGCCCCTTAGTATAATATGTATAGTATAGAACAGTAACTATTCGAACCACTTATGGATCAGCCCAAGAGATTCAAAGTCTGGAAAGACATATTCTGTACAGGTGTCATGGGCTAAAAACATAAGATTAGGAATTCTGCTAATCCTCCAAAGAATGGCATTCAAATTATTGAAGAGAGTTGCCTCAAAGAACTGCAGGACAAGAAGTAGGAAGTTCTGCAGAGTGAAAAGGCCAAGAAAATAGTCTTGCTTGAGGCACAAGTAATGGATTCTATAAATGGGAGATTCAACCAATGTCTTACCATGCAGCTCAGAAGTCCCCAGATGAAAAATAATGGGCCCACAAAAAAAGTTTACAGATGCAAACCTCAGAACCCTATTGAAACAAGTGGTTCTTCTCTAGAATATTTTAATTTCCTAATTGGATTAAGGCCTCAAATCAACAATAAGAAAATAAATCCAAGAAACTAAAGACTCACTGCAATGGATATAAAATTACTAGCAAAAATATTCAAAGTAAGAATTTTTTAAAATTGTCCATAAATATCTAAGATATAAAAATATCATTTTCTAATCTTGCAAAATATCAAGCTTATGTTCAAATATTTAATAAAATAAAATTCTAAGAGTGTAAGGTGGACTCAATGAGAAGAATTTTCATGTTATACAGTATTGTTATAAATGTTATATTTACATTTGTTATAAATGGTCATTCAGATCAGTGGTTTCCAAACTCTTTTGTTGATAAGATTTTTTTTTTCTTTTAAGTTTATAGTCCCAGCTACCTGGGAGGCTATAGTGGAAGGATCATTTGAGAACACAAGTTCCAGACCAGCCTGGTCAACATAATGACACCCTGCCTCAAAGAAAAAAAAGCTTTAAAAAATTAAACTGATATCTTAAACATATTTATATTTATTTGTTTATACATATGCTACTATATAAGCAAACTAAACACATAATAAATAGCATGAGTATAAATATTAAAAAGTTAAAATAAAAATTATTTTATTAGCAAGTCTACTACTTTATTCTTCTCACACTCAAGTATACCATCTTTGTATCCCTTTGGGATAGCAGTAGCCCATTTCAGAAAACACAATTTTTTTGTTTTTGTTTTTTTTTTGGTACTGGGGATTGAACTCAGGGGCATTCCACCTCCGAGCTATACCCCCAGCCCTATTTTTATTCTTTAATTGAAACTGAGTCTCACTAAGTTGCGGAGTGCCTCACTAGGTAGCTGAGGCTGGCCTCGAACCTGGATCCTCCCGTCTCAGCCTCCCGAATGCTGGGATTACAAGCGTGCGCCACCACGCCCGGCTTCAGAATACACAATTTTAGTTCATTAATTAAGGGTGAGGGACAACATATATTCACTCAGCGTGCATGCGCACACACACACGTATATATATTTTTAATTGATTCAAATTATTTATATATTAAATGTAGTTTTTTATCACCTACAACATTTTTTAAAAGCATTTGTGGGGAGAATCAGAAAAAAGTCAAATCAGGGGTTTCAAATTATTTTTATTACTACCAATGGCTACACTTTATTCAGCAACTACTATATTTTACATAGCATTTTGCACTGCACACACTGTATCTAATTCTTGGGAGAATTACAAGTTAGAAATAATTTTTCACATTTTATTAAGTAAATGAAATATAGGGAAGGCCATTTGATAGCAAAAATGTGGAAGAGGCAGGGTGAGTATGTTTTTATCTTTAAAACCACAGTATCAAAATGGTCAGTTATAGGACTTTAGATGTGAATGGTCAAGCACTGTAGCTCTTTCAGTATTTTCTATTTTTATAGCTGACTCCTTACAGCAAAGTGAAGTAAACTGAAAAATGAGGAGTTGGCTTTTAAAATTACTTCAAATTAGAACAAATAAATAGCAGCCCCCTAGACATTTCACCTGTTCCTTTGTATCCCCTCCTTCCCAGTAAATAATCCTTTAAAGTTCTACAGAGGCCACAGGAGAGGATTCTAGGAGTGGTTATAGGGGTCCTGAAAAGTTGGCCCAGGGTTAATGTTCTATTTACAGAGTCAATGGAAACCTACATCCTGTGTCTCCCAGAACAACCCCTCATGGGACAGAGAATCTGTTAAAGATGAGCTTGGGAGCTTGTAGAACAGAGCATTCTATTCTGCTCTGGGAAAGAGCAAGAAGAGTGGAGAAAAAGCAAGCTGCATTCCCTCCGGTCTTCTTAATTGTAATAAACTGATATCTCAAATACATTTATATATTTATATCTGACTCTCAGGTTCTGGAGTTCCCACACCAGCTACTTTTTGGCCCCACACCAGCTACTTTTTGGTAGCCAAAAGCCTATTTGTCTTCCAGATGCAAATGGCACTGTTTGTGCCAACCCTGGGCCATGAACACCCAGGAAAGGAGATAGACTGCTTGAGGCTGGTTACGTTAAAGTTTTTAGATTAGGAGAAATGCTGACTGCACAGTTTTATTTAGCAGTTTAAATACTATGACTTGAAATTACACTGCTAAGTTTTTCACCAGAAAATGTGGGTCAAACTACAGCAGCAGTGACTCAGCATGATGTCCTCTCCTGGAGATTTTTAGAAAGATATGTGACACACTCTGTCCAGGTTGGCTTGTATAGTAGGAAAAGTAGAATCGATACCCCACCCCCACCCCCAGGCCTTTTCTGGCTTTTATTGTCATATGGGCATTCTCCTCTGCCTGGGAGAGCTTCACCTCTCCTACCTACAGGGCAAACTCCTCTTCACTCTTCAGGTTCAAGTGGAGCTTTCTTGGAAAAGCATTTCTTATATATAAGGTGGAATTAGGAACTTCCTCCTCTGGGTACTCAAAATATCTTCTATGTTTATGAGAATTAGTTAATTTAAAATGGAAACTAAGTTGGACGTGGTGGTGCACACCTGTAATTCTAGGACTTGGGAGGCTGAGTCAGGAAGATTACAAGATAGAGGACAGTCTTGACAGCTTAGGCAGACCCTGTTTCAAAAAAAAAAAAAGGTTGGGAATAAAGCTCAGTAGTAAAGTGCCCCTAGGCTCAATCCCTAGTAACACACACACACACACACACACACACACACACACACACACACACAAACTTTGCTCTTGACCATGGCCTCTGTGTCTTGCTCCCCTTCTATTTCCCTAATGCACAATAAATATTTGATGAATAAATAATTGATTCCATTGATTTTTAAAGAACATCAACATTACAAATAAATTATAATACTTTGGTGTTAGTGGTTCTGTTTCAAAGAAGGTTGGTTCTTATATATTTTCATATAACATCTCCCATCCTCTCTGAGCAATCCATTTGTAGCCTCCTAATGCTCTGCTTCTCAGTATATGAAGGATCCTTGTCTCACTACTGGTCTGACTGCACCTCTAGCACAATGAAAATGAGGAGACTCTTACAACTCTTCCCTTCACAACTGAGGAGCCATTATCATTTGCAGCATTTGCTATGATTTCAATGGCGCAGTAGGGAAAGTCATGTTTGGAAAGTCATGTTTTCCACTCTTTATTCTCTGGTCTATCTATCCTAGGCAAAAGGTTTCTAAGTAAGTAAGTAAATTCATTAATTAATTAAATTAATTAATAATCTGAAGAAAAAACACAACCTCTGCATTTCACTTTAATAACGTGTCCCAGAAAGCATTTAAGAAACAGACTGAGACAGGAGGATCACAGGTTTGAGGCCAATCTCAGCAATGTAGCAAGGCCCTCAGCAACTTAGTAAGACACTCTTTCAAAAATAAAAAGTAAATTAGGGCTGGGGCTGTAGCTCAGTGGTATAATGCCCCTGAGTTCAATTTCAAGCAACACAAAAATAAATAAATAATTTTAAGGGGAAAAATAATTAGGCAATGTTATATCAAATGTAATATCTTTTTCTCCTTAAAGAAACAAAAAGTCATTTGTCATGTTTAATAAATACCTTTTTTAACTATATATGGATTACATACTGTATGGCTACAGTAATTCATTCTTACAGACAGCCTAACCCCTTACAAATTGTTCTTTACAACTACACTAAAATCTTATTAGATGAGCAGGGCATTAAAAATATAGGTGAAACATCAAGAAACAACACTATTCAAATTTTATAAAAATTAGATAGGAACCTCTCAACTAATCCAGAGTTCTGAGCTTATCATTTCAAACATTTTTTTTTAAAGAGTTCAAAACTAAAAACAACTAAATGTTAGAAGGGGTTCATGTCAGCTAAGAGTCCAGCCTATATATATGCCTATAAAACTATCCACCGTAGGAGCACAATTCTATGGAGAGCAAAGAAGTAAGACTGAACTCATGAAGGGGCTCTGGGAACAAAGCTGTGTTAAGAAACTCCTAGAGCAAAGTACTTTCCAAATATTTTCATTTGTTATATAAACTATATCTAGAAAAACTTTTTTTTTTTTTTTTTTTTTGCAGTACTAGGAATTTACCTAGGGGCATTCTACCCTTGAGCTATACCCCTAGCCCTATTTTTATTCTTTATTTTGAAGCAGAGTCTCACTAAGTTGCAGAGAGCCTCACTAAGTAGATGAAGCTCATTGCAAATCAGAATCCTCTGGTCTCAGCCTCCCAAGTACTGGGATTACAAGTGTGCGCCACCATGCCGGGCTCAAGAAAAACACATTTTTAAATGTGCTTCTTATCTTAAAAATTAAGTAAACCTTCTGGGTATCATCTGTATTACACCCTGCCCCAGGATAGATTTAGTAGTACAACAGGGGGAAAAAAATCACTAAAATATCCACTTTATTTATTTATTCCCTCATAGCTCTTGCCTTCCCAAACCCCAGCCCCAATGCTTCAGTTTTAACTACCCTTCTAGTTAACGCTTCTAAAACATAGGTCAGTTCATGTTAGTAGACAACCAAGGAAATAGGTGGAGGGAACTGAACACTGTTGCCATGCCGTGACACTTCTCAGAGCCGACTCTTAAAGATCTGGCCTTCCCCATATATTTGTCTCCCCAGACAAATGCTATGAAAGCATTCTGGAGGAAAAAGCATCTATATCTTTACATTTCAACCTTTATATGGATTAGCAATGTAAGTGAGCACATCCAATAAGGAGGCTAAGCTACTGAGAGAAAAATTAACATTTTTTTTTCTGATTTCAGTCCCACAGAATTTAAGCTCCCTTCTCTTAAACTGCTATTTGTTCTCCACAACACTGACTTGGCACATGTCTTATGCTATCTTACCCCCCTCTCCCAAAGATAGGAATGTCCTTGAAGGTGAAAACTTTCCTAAACCCTCTGCTCCCAGCAGGCCTGCAAGGGCTCAGCTGATCCCTGTGGGCTATGGTGGGAGCAACAGTGGCCTCCACTCCAGCGTCAGAAAACAGGGTCCAGACCAGTCTCCTACTCCAAACTCTTTAGTCCATTTTTCCATTTCACACTGTCCTCCGCTGCAGAGGGTGTGGGAAGGTGGTGGCAAACACATTTTATCTCCTGTGTAATGCTGATCAGTTCTGCTGCAGCTGCCTAATGGCAGATACTGAAGCCACATCTGGACTCCAGGAGACTGCGCTGAAGGATTAGTGATGCTGGCCACAGGCACAGGTGCGCATGTTCAGCACCAACTGGCTGTGCCCGCTCCAACCTCTTCACCAGAATCTGAATTTCATCAAGATCAAAAACTTTTTATTGCATAAGTTGCCTTCCCTAACGGAAGCATTTGGGCAGGGGTTGAGGATTCAAAGCTTTCCAAATATATATTTCCACGTGTAATCCTTTTACATAACAGTTTGGTGAAGAATACACTTCCTAGCAAATCAGGCTAAAGGTCAATTCCAGGGACCCAGTGTTCCCTCCTCTTTCCGCTGGCACACAGCAAGAATCCTTTCTCAAGAGCATTCAGAAGGAACTTTGAAAGTGCTACTAGCTTTTCCACAAAAGCAAAAGCATCAAAGTTCTTCTTTCCAGCAGCGACCCGGCTAGAATCACTTAAGGATTCCACTAACTGTGCAGCTACTCCCTAACATCCCAGTAGACGCTGAGCTCCCTTTTCTCATCTTGTGCCCTCCCACAGATCTCTACATCAAACATAACCCCAAAATGGGGGTGAGGGGAGACAACATTCAGATTTGGTTTCAGACTTGCTCTCTGAAACCATTTAAGCAAGCCTGACACAGAGCCATTTCACAATGGCAAGAATACGAACTCAACATCTCCCCCACTGTGGTAAAGGAGCGTTCAGGAGGCTCAGCAAACTCAATATAACAAATCAAATCCATTCTTCTTTTGATTGTTTCTACTGTTTACAGCCAGAAAAATCCTTTTTTTCCTACTGTAAAATATCAAAGAAGTTCATTTCATAATTCTTATCCAAAGAACTGCTTGTAAAAGACAGCCTCTCCACTTCTAGGTGTATAATCACATTTGTGATATTTTCCAGGCAATCTTCCTCATCAATTTCTATTCCCCTAATCAAATTATATTGTTTAAAAAGGCAATTTTACTTAATACTTGCTGCACTCTGTGTTATAGTAATGTGCATCTTTGCTCCTCCCCACCCCAACTGCGACGGCCTCTCCACCTACTTTCTGTGATTGAGAACAAACCACTTAGGACAGGGTCATTTAAAAGTTTTCTTATAAAAAAGCTCAATGGTTATCGTGGAACAGAAGCCTTTTCAAGACAAAAGTATGTCAGAATGAGAAAATCAGTAAAAATAGGCTGCTTTTCTCAAAATTGCAAGAAAGATTCCTCCCTTGGTGAAGGCCACTTTGCCTTTAAAAGTTAATTCAGAATTGTCTAAAAACTTCCTAAATCTAAATCCTGAAATCACTTAAGTAAATCTCAAGGAAGGAAAAAAGACACTGTGACCCACAGATGGACTAGGACATGAGAGATGGGCAGACTTAGTGGACCTGTAACAGTAGGAGTCCAGCTGAGTAGGAGCCCAGAGTTGAGAACGCTTGAGTGGGTTGACATGTAGTCTTTCCTTCCATGACTGTGGACTAGAGCAGCCCTGCATCTGCAGCAACAAAATGCAGCCAGATGGAGTCGACAGAGCATAAGAAGCTCAATGAAGATTGAGGCGTGGCCTGAAATCTACTTCAGCCTCTAACACATGGCATTTTTGGGAAAAAAAAAAAAAGAAAGAAAATTGAAGTGATACGGTGCTACAATGTTTAAGAGCAGTTAAAGTATTGTAGCATAACATCATTAGGCTTATTCTAGCCAAAAGTATGCCCTATTTAGTTTGGAATACTAAATTGAATTTTTAAAACAGTTCAAAAATAGAAACAATGTTAGAAGAGATTTTTTTTTCAGCTTAAAGAGATCACGCCTGCCTCCCCCCCCCCCCCTTTTAATAGTACCCACCATAGGAGCACAATTCCATGGAGTGCAGAGAAAGTGAGGCTGAACACATGAAGGGGCTCTCTAAACACATGAGAAAACTACTTACCTAGGATTTTGAAACTAACTTTCTGGGAAACCATATTTAAAATTATCTATCTTTACTCATAAGAAGATGGCAACATTTAACCCTTTCATTTTCACCACAGAGCTTCACCTGCCCTTAAGTAAAATCAGAAGCCATATGTGTGTGTGTGTGTGTGTGTGTGTTTTGTTTTTCCTTAGTTTAAGAAATGTAGGCACCTGGGCAGGGGCAGATCTCATAGGAATACAGCTGTGTTTCCTAACAGACTGAATACATATCACTGCCATGAATACTTGCTTTACCTTGAAATGCCTCTGAGCATCAAAAGGAAATGGTTTTGGTTTTGTTTAACAAAGATAAGGCCTTAAAATAAGTGCTTGGGTGGAATTATTAAACAATAACTAGCATGTTGACGGTGGATCAAGTTTAAAGCACCACATAACAATACGTGTTTACATCACCCTTTTATTTCATGGTTAGAAATAATACAGTTCCACAGGGTAAATCATCAATAAATAACGGTGTTTAATCATTAAACGTAAAAATCCCAACTCTTTGGCATCTGACAGGATTCTATTTCTTGTCAAACTAATGACTGTATAGATATAGTTAATCTTAGTGATCATTCATCAATACAATATGTTACAAAGGTGCAATTTACTTTAAAATATACAACAGCTGAAAATTTCCAGCCCACCAAAACATCTGACCAACTCAGTGAGATTTGGGCCAACCTCTCCAAGGCTCACATGGTTTGCCTTATTGAAAGTATAATAAACATTGATTAAGAATTCTTAGGGTTTTCTAATACTTACTCTGCTCTATATAAATTTTGCCATACATTCTGGCTAAAGAAAAATCACAATTGTACCAGTAATGACCCACTCATTAATTAAAAGGTGTTCTTATTTTATAAGCAAGATTGCTAATACCTAAGAAATCTCACAGCCCTCACAGTGAAACAAAAAATGCTGCTCTATGTTGCCAGAAATGCCAAATCAGTAATAAATTGCACCTTTAAGAGTCAAAAAAAAAAAAAAAGAGAGAGAGAGGAAGAAGAAAAGAAATAGAAATGTTTACAAAAGGTAAGTCACATACATTTTTTTTCCAAAATATATTCAAGAGTAGTTGAGCTGTATTTGTTACTAAAGCCAGGGCATTATTTCTTTAGCAACAAATTAAACCAGTGCAATTGACATAAATTGTTAAGTAATCCAGGATTAACCCATTAAAACTGTAGAAGCACTTTAGGCTCCTACACTAATCCTAGAAAGTAGAATTTCAATGAGTGCTGTGTTGCACGGAACTAAAACTGGGATGACCCAATGCCATGCTGAATGGTATTACTTCATACTTAGTTTAAGCATTCAATAGTAGAAATCATGAGCTCCTCTATTAAAGTTCCATTCACTTACAGAAAATTCAGATGCAAACAGTATTATGCCTATAATCCACAATTAAAAGAATCCTTTCCATTTTAAAGTTCCACATGAATTTTAAATTAGAAAATAAGCACTAAGGAAACTTTTTCAACTTATGAAAACTTCGTATTGGAAACTTTCTGGAAAAGCTCCCCCGCCCACCCATTGTAAAATAAATACTTTGTATCCCAAATTTAATTTTATTAAGACACACTTTAATAATGCTATAAAGAAATATTTTACAGCCATAGAGATCAATAACTTTCCATGCGGAAATAAAAAATTCATTGCTCAATAATATTATTGAGGCAAGTGAAGTGAAAGATTATTCTCTTAATCTGAAATGTTAATATTTTTCAGTGCAAAACCAGTTATAAAATATTTAAACTCAATATTTAAAAATAAAAAGTGGTCCAATTCAGCAATGTTCAAGTTCTAAATTTCATTAAACAAATCATACATACATTTTATAGTAAAATACAGATTCAAGAAGTACTTGTGTACTTAAGATATAAATTTCTAACAAATCATACCAAGTCAGCAACAACCAAGCAGATAACATTCCCAATTTGAGTGTCAGAATCATAAAGATGAAATTATTGTACCAAAGCCTTTTTTCCCTAGCTAAAGAGCTATACAAACTAACGAACGGTCAACATTCTGTTTTCTTTGCAGTTGCGTGCTCTAGAATGATACCCACCCCCCAAGTACCTGTGGTTTCATTCCTGTTTCCAAAATTTGATCCAAACAATTTTTATATTCCAGGAACACTTAGCTGATATAACCATCTATAATGTGAAGAGTCATGTACAGAGTACAGCCGTGGATTTTCTCTAGCCACGTGTAGGCTGACCTAAAGTGAGTTTGACTGTGCGAGTCTCTCATGTGTTATTCCTAGCAAACACTCGGTCCCCTCGCAGGGTTAGGTGTTGAAGCTGGTACTGTAACACTTCTGTGTCAGCTGGCTCCTTGATGTTCATTTTATCTAGATTGAGGTAGTCCAGAGATTTGGAGTGAGCCCTCTTACCTTTAAGAAGACAAAGAGGCAGGGGCCCATGGAGGGCCTTGTAAGGTTCATAAGGTAAGGATTTAGTGCACTTGTCTCCTGAGCTGGGCATCCGCCTTCGCCTCCTGCCATTAACAGCTGGAATTTCATAGGGCTGGTAGTACCTACTTCTGGTTTTATACAAACGAGAGGAACGTGCAAGTCCTGCATCCAGCTGTTTGGAGCGCAAGGAAGGCATGGCTTCTCCCTTGCTGTCTTCACCTCCTGTGCACTTCTGGGCTAACTTCAGGAGTTCCTCACCAGTTGTGAAGCCAACCAAATAGTTAGAGTCCATGTGGAGGATCTGGTAGCCTGAAACAGTTCGACGCATGGGCGAGCAGGGTGTGCTGGAACAGCGGGGCTTCTCTGCCTCCACCTTTCCCGGGGAGCTCACCTCAGCCACAGGCAAGGGCAGGGTGCTCAGGGTACTTCTGGACTCCCCATTGATATCTACTTCCATTTTAGGCACCAATCTGCACACTCCTACAAATAAACAGACTCAGTTTAGAAGAGCAGAAAGCATAAAACCTTGGGCCAAGCCAGATGCTCTGAGAAGTTGGGGCAGGTAATAACACCACCTGAAAGACAGCTCAGGTACAAAGAGAGGTCCTTGTCTATGTCTATCAAATAGTTCAGAGCAGGCGTGAAATGCCCACTACCTCTCTGCCTTCAAGAACTCAAAGACAGGTTAAATGCAAGGCTGAAGTATTATGAAAAAGTTCAGATAAAAAGGAAAACAGAAAACGATAATTTAAGTGCAGCACTCTATTCGATCCTGTGAAGTTTATCTCTTGACATAATATTAAGTAAATTGAATACAGATCTCAATATTCAGTAAATAAAAGCAAGCATACAAAATTTCACATGATTTCTAAAAATATTTCCAACTTGAGTATTAAATTTTCCCGTCATTTAATTTAGAATAAGAGCTCAGTTCTCCACACTTACAGTTCTGTTTCACTATGTTGAAGAGGCATATAATACAATTGATGAAGCTGATCGATTTTTTGTAAAAGATACAATTTAAACCAAAAAATAATAGTTTTAGGGTATGGAAAAGTCCTTGGAGAAGGTTCCCCCAAACTTTGCAAAATTTCTCCCTTCCATATCCCCATGAATTATTTAAAGAAAATAATTTCTTAGTTTAGAAGTTAGTCCTAAACCCAATTATATGTCATTTTATAAAACTAATAAAAACACCATGATTTGAGTTATTTTAGTTTTAATACTGAAGACATTTCTTTTGCATACTTCTGTAAGTAGCAGAATGATTCATAATGAATACTAATATTATTCATTATAATTAACACATTACATAGTCTGGGAAACCCCACCGAGAAGACAACCACAAAATAATGACTAGGTTCTTAGAAAGTTAAAGACAAAACAAATTTGGAAAAACAGACACTAAGGAAAACAGCGACAATGGTCACTTCTGAGAAACTTTATTTCTACTTGATTTCAATTGGAAGTAGGTTACATAGCTTTTTATTGCAGTACTGGAGATTGAGCAGAGGGACACTCTACCACTCAACCCTACTCCCAGCTCTTTTTATTTTTTATTTTGAGACAGGTTCTAACTAAATTGCCCAGGCTAGCCTTAAACTGGCAATCCTCCTGCCTCAGCTTCCCCAAGTACATGGAATTATAGGTGTGCACCATTGTACCTGTGGCAATTACAAAGTTTTAAGTATCTCAGAATGCTAATCAAAATATGAAATAACTGAGTTTAAGATAAAAAATTTTACTAAGGAAGGCTACTATTTCAAATAATTTTATGAACCCTTTTATAAAACAAATAGCTGTTTTCTAATTGAAGCATTTACTGGAGTTTTGTGTTCATTTAAAAATCCAAGTATTTGGGAAACTAAAAACAAAAATCTAGAACCATCTTCCTTCATGCATGCTCTAATTGAAGACTGAAAAGTTACCAGATATCATCCTGTCCTTACCATGGTCCCTATCTACAGCACAACTGAAAACAAACATAACGATTCTTGAAATAAAGCAAATGTCAGAGGGATCAATACAAGGATGACTATTTATTCAAAACTGTAGACTATTTCCAGTTTCTATATAAGCAAAATAACCCATCTCTCAACCCTTCTAGATTTAAAGCAATTAGCCTTATCATACTTTGTTAATGTAAAAATAAATTTATACTCCACTGTGCAAGTCTTTATTTTGGTAAGATCAGAATAGTGACTACCAACTACTTTGATATGCATAGAGGATTTTCTAGCTAATGAACTTTAGAGGACCATATGTAGCATCACTAAATTTTTATGACAAACACACACCCTAAGCCAAAAGATAAACCAATCCTTCTTTTCTCATTAATTCTTTTTTTTTTTTTTTTTTTTTTTGCAGTAATGTGGATTGAACTCAGGGGCATTCTACCTCCGAGCTATACCCCCCAGCCCTATTTTTTTTTTTATATTCTTTATTTTGAAACAGGGTCTCACTAAGTTGTGGAGGGCCTCATTAGGTAGCTGAGGCTGGCCGCGAACCCGGATCCTCCGGTCTTAGCCTCCCAAATGCTGGGATTACAAGCGTACGCCACCACGCCCGGCTTTCTCTCATTAATTCTATAGCCCAAAAAGAGCAGAGAAGGATAGATCTGAGGCCTCTAACCTATATAACCTGACTAGCAGCTACAAGCAGGTACTGTTTCCCTGATACTTCATTCTAAAAGACAAGGACAGGATGGTCAGTGAGGCAAAAATAATCAGGACCATGGAGGAAATGGCAGGCACACACACACAAGGACTATAAGCACCACACCCAAGGATAGCTACAAGACTGGCACAGAAGTAATCCATCCAGGTGAGACACTGGTCCAAGCCCCATCCAAATCTGTCATTCCAGGAGAACTCATGGATTTCCACCAACCCCCTCATTCTCACTTGGTATAGTAGAAACATTTTTTTTATTGGTGCATTGTAATCATATTTCATGTTGAAGTTCAGAGTGATAGGAGCATACATGCACACAGCATTCAGTAAGCCCTCCCCCAGTTCTAGGAACTTTTTAAGATCCATAAATTCAGATCTTGTCCATCCTAAATGGGGTATAATAATTTATATCAAGACTGAAATTCATCTTTGTTGCCTAAAAGGGGGGAAAAAAAAAAACCTGAGCAAACTAGCTGTGTTTAAAGTTGCAATAAAGAAGAATGGCTTCTATGGTCAACAGAATCATCAAGTTTCTTCCCAGGCTAAGCTAATCTTGCTGTCGAGGCAAATGATCAGAATACTTAGAATCTCTCCAACTGGAAGATAAAGGATAGCAGGATACTATGGTTTAGAGAAATAGGCATAAATGATACATTAGGTAACAAATAAGTATCTTGAATATTAAAAAAGTAAATATATAAGGATAAATTTTGATAAGAATGGAATACACACTACTGTTAGATGAATAATTGCCATCAGTTAAGTATTTAGCAGCCAATAACATCACAAAAAAATCATCTGGCTCAGGCAAAACTATCTAAACAGATTTTCAGGCATCTACCTGGAAAACAATGTTTTAACCTGGGTTTTTTAAGCACAAGAAACAGATATGGTTTAAATGCTCTGGAAATTTCAACCAAGCAGCTTGGTATAAGAAATCTACCATAGACCCACACTCTAGGTAAAATTTCTCAATGAGATTCTCATTGCACTGGAACAGGAAATGCTCATTTTAAATATTACTTACACAGCTGCTACCTGCTGAGCTTCTGACAAGCAATTCTAAAAGCTGAAAAGCTGTGTATACTTTATAGCTACCAAACATCAGTACTTTTGTGTAAACAACAAATAGTATATTCTCAAAACAGCTCCTTTGGGGAGTTTCATGATCTCCATGATGCACTGCCACATGGATAAGAACATCTTCACGTCTTGATATTCATGTAGAAACATGAATGCTCGAACCAGGAGTCTCGCAAATTGCTTCCTTCCTTTATTTATTTATTTATTTATTTATTTATTTATTATTTAAAGATTCTTTTTACTTAGATATCACCCTTCTAAAAGACACCTACTGTGTGGCCTAAGAAAGCTACATGGAGGCTGGGTTTTAGAAAAGCAAACATTGATTGGCAAATATTTCATTTTTAATTGAAGAGAACTCTGACCAAGCAGCATACCCCCATTCTTTTTTTGTTTTGTTTTGCAGTACTGGGGATTGAACTCAGGGACATTCTACCTCCGAGCTATACCCCCAGCCCTATTTTTTATTCTTTATTTTGAAACAGGGTCTCGTTAAGTTGCGGAGTGCCTCACTAGGTAGCTGAGGCTGGCCACAAACCCAGATCCTCTGGTCTCAGCCTCCCAAATGCTGGGATTACAAGCATGCACCACCACGCCCGGCTCCATACCCCCATTCTTCAATGTGACTGAAAAGGAAATATTTTGTTACTAAATTCCTAAGAATTTCTTGACCAGGCTTAAATACTGAGGCAAAATCCTGAGAAATTTATAGAATCAATTTTCTCAGAATTTGCTTAAGGACAGCCCCATCTAAAGAAGTTTCAGTGACACCTGCAAAATATCTTGATATGTGGATTCCAGTATTTTCTAGAGCAAAAATTTCTTTAAAAAAAAAAAAATGTGTGCATGAGCACTGGAGGCTGAACCCAGGGTACATGCTAAGCACATGCTATACCACTAAACTACATACCTCCAGCCCTTAAATTTTTTATTAAAAAGCATTAATTAGGAAATTCATCCACAATAACTACTACTGGAGATGGCCTATGTTTAGCACCATATTACTCAGGTTTTACCATGAAAACACTACTTATGGGCATGCTGTTTTAAGCACTTTGTTTCATATGCTAAAATAAACCTGTAACCAAAAAGTATACTGACAGCCAGGTATGGTAGCACACACCTGTAATCAGTACTTGGGAACTGAAATAGGAGGTTCTCAGGTTTGTGGCCTGCTTCAGCAACTTAGCAAGACCCTCAGGCAACTCAGTGAAACCCTGTTTCAAGATAAAACATAAAATAGAGCTGGGTATGTGGCTTGGAGATAGAATGCCCATGGGTTCAATCCCCAGTACAAACAAAACAAACAAAAGATAAATTACAAAGCATCCTTGTGAATATTACTGCAGGGACGTACAACAAGCACAACTTCCACTGAGCCAGTCAAGAGTGAATCAGGCCGAAGGCTGACTTCTACATTCCAGACCACTAAAAACTAGAGACCCAAGATGCCCTCTTGCTTCCATTCATGCTTTTTATATATAATTTAAAACTGAAGTAAAGACTTGAAACAGAAAATAGAATAAAGTTTTAATGGTGTAGGAACAGAAGCATCAAAATTTCTATAGACAGAGTTTAAAACAGAGTAGAAAAAGGCCAACTTGTAGTAGTTGAATAATGCTTTTAAAACTGAGTTTCTTAAACAAGTACTAAAAGCAAATATAATTTTTAAATGACACCTAAGGTCTGTCAACAAATGCATGAATAAAGAAAATGTGGTGTAGACACACAGTAGAATTTTACTCAGCCATAAAGGGAAAAAAAATTATGTCATTTGAAGGGAAATGGGTGGAACTAGAGAATACGATGCTAAAGGAGATAAGGCAGACCCAGGTAATCAAGGGCTGCACATTCTCTTCCATAGGTAGAAGCCAGAGAGAAAAAGGAAAGAAAAGGGACCTCATGAAAATAGAGACCAGTAGAGTATGGGGTTGGGGAAGAGAGAAGAGAGGGGAAAGGGAGGTTTGGGGAAGGAAATAATAACCAAATAATGTTATGTGCATATATGAAAGCATCACTAAGCATCTCACTATGATGTACAATTACAATGTACCAGTGTGATTAATAAAAACATAAAACAACACCTAAGGATCTGCAATGTCAAATTCCCTACATAATCTAACCAGTATCAATGGCACTGAGTTATTTATAGAATATGAAAAATCTGGCAATGCTCATAGTTGCTACTCTATTTCTTTGAAACACATGAGGCAAATAATACTAATTACAGAAAAAATGTATACAGCACAGTTTTAAAGCACTGAGTACAGCATGCAAATATGAATTTTGACTGAACTAAAGCAAGAGTGCAAACACACACACACACACACACACACACACACACACACGTGGTTCACGGAGGACCTACTGTATCAGGATAAGACATCCAAAAGACAGTCACTGTAGAGAATCTGCACAGCCCTGGAATAGGTTCTCCAAGAGGCCACACCTCCTAAACTTTGGGCACAAACACCAGTCCTTTGAAAATATAACCTGAATGTTTCTAGTTCCTTATATCAGCTCTGAAAATAGCTGGAAGTTTCACAACTGCTATACAAAGAATTCTTTCCTGAAACAGTGCATGCTAATATCTGTATTTCATCTAAGAAACTCAAAGAATTAATTGATTTACTAGCTTTCTTATTATGTAAACTTATGTATTAGTAACATATCTATTAAAAAAAATTCAACTCCCTAAAGTTTTAGCTGAGATGTCAAAAGACATGGAAATCTCTTGTTAGACTTATTACACTAATTTAGATACTATTTTTTCCTTCTCTTCCCTTAAACTTTATTCTGCATAGCATATATAAACAATTACCAGGAATAATCACACATTAAAATATTTCTGCAAGAAATTCCAAACGTAAATATTCTGAGTCAAACTGGGTGGCATGAGCCTATAATCCCATTATTTGGGAGGCTAAGACAGGATGATCACAGGTTCAAGGATAGCCTGACAACTTAGTGAAACCCTGTTTTAAAATAAAAAATAAAAAGGACTGGGGATATAGCTCACAGGTAAAACCCATCCCTGGGATCAATCACCAGTAAAACACACACACACACACACACACACACACACACACACACACACAAATCCTGAGTCAAAGAACACATGCTTTTTCAATTTAATAGCAACTACCACAAAGTTTTATATAAAACGTTTTCATCTTTAATAATGGCATTAATTACTTTATATAACTAAAAATTAATATAAGTACATTTTGAAAAAAAACCAATATATATACTCACTAGGAGAGTGCCTGTTTCTACTTTTACTGTTTATAAGTAGAAATTAATAAAGAAGAAAGGAAGATAATGTGTCCAAATAAAAATGTGTTTGATTTTCTCAGAAGGCAAAGATATATAAAAAGGGCTTCAAATTTCTGATATTATTTTCAGTTATAACAGATACTTCTTGTAAAGAAATGTACAAACTGTCAAGTTTCCCTCAAAAAAAAAAAGTAATATTTATATACACTAAAAAAAAAAAAAACCAAAAAACCACAGTGTGCATTTTTAAAGTATTGGGTACATCATGCACTACCTCAGCAGAAAGGTTCTGGATGAGGACAGAGTAAAGCCAACAGGCCCAAAGCAAAGCTTTCACGTAGGAGAACCTCATGCAGCAGAGACCACAACCTGCACAAAACACTCATAGGTCTAAGCGCCCTCCTACAGACCAAGAGTCTCATACATGGCACAAACAGTAATACTTCAATATGTAACACAGATGCCTTAGTTCCTCAGACCAGCTCTGAAAATAGCTGATACATTTCAACTGCTATACAAAAAAAAAAAAAAAAAAAATCATTTTGAGAAGCATTTTTTTTAAAAAATCAGGCTTATCAAAAAAACTTAGCCCCAGGATTCAAAACACTGCTTCATATGCTTTAACTGTATTTAGCAACATATAGCAATGCCATGTAAGAGAAAACAGATATGAACATAACCATCCTAAATGTACCGCAAAAAAAAAAAAAAAATGTGGTCATGTTAACAGAATCCTTTTCAAGAGGTACCTGAAATGAAATAGGCATCAATAGCAGGAGGAAGAGGAGGAGGAGGGGGGAGGAAGAGGCAACAGCAAAGTAGGAGGGGGGAAATCTAGGGCAGGGGTGAAATTCTTCAAGCCTTTTCAATATGGAAATAAAATAGGTTAAGCCAAACAAACAAAAAAAGTACCTGAAATGTACCTCAAAATAGAGCCATTCCTTGGGAAATGGAGTCTCTCAAGCATGACAAATCTTAGTCTGTGATGGCTACAATCCAGGAAGGCAAGGCTTACGTGGAACCATGAGGTCATTTGTGGTCATATATCTACAACCCAGGTGTCCTGGCTCCTGTGAGTTCATCATGCTGTAATGCCAGCATGTGGCTCCCTAAAGTCTCTACACAGTGAAACATCCCAAGGAGCTTCAAAAAACAACTATCTACTGTACCCCAAATTTGTGATTTAACTGAACTGGGGTACAGAGCTCCAGGTGAGCCTAATGTGCAGATATTTGAGAACTTGGCAGAGAACTTATTAAACAAACAGAAGAATTTCACTCCTCTAAGTTCCTGCCTTTTTTTTTTCCCCTCCTGTACTCGGGATTGATCCCAGGGCCTGGCAAAAGCTAGGCAAGCACTCTAACCACTGAATTACAACCCCAGCCTTTAAGTTTTCACTTGAAAAATTTCAAAATCTAGCCAGGCGTGGTGGCACACACTTGTAATCCCAGTACTTGGGAGGCTGAGACTAGAGGATCCAGGTTCGCAGCCAGCCTCCACAACTTAGTGAGACCCTGTTTCAAAATAAAGAATAAAAAATAGGACTGGGGGTGTAGCTTGGAGGTAGAATGCCCCAGTACCCTCCCCTCAAAAAATTTTCAAAATCTGAAATTAAACAGATTAAAGAGAATTCACTCCTCTAAGTTCCTACTGT
Source organism: Graphiurus murinus (assembly GCA_004027655.1). Lineage (NCBI taxonomy): Eukaryota > Metazoa > Chordata > Mammalia > Rodentia > Gliridae > Graphiurus > Graphiurus murinus. The sequence continues at coordinate 21,547 of PVLC010015700.1, forward strand.
TTTTTAGACATATTGATGGACATAATTTTTGCTTGCTTACCATCACTAACAATATATTCCTTCGGCCTTCTACTTTACTGTTTCTAATCCACTGTGGGCTCAAAGTATCTAACCAAACTTATTAAAATTGGATATAAAATAAAAATAAATCTGGGATGAATGAGATTTGGGCTCCTTCGCCCACATACACTTTAGTGTATTAGATACTTAGTCTTTGTGGGTCACAGTTACTTTGGAAAGCAGTTTGCCAGTTACTTCCAGAGTTAGGTAAATGCTTATTAAACAACTGAGCTATTCTACTACTAGGTATTTACCCAAGAAAAATGAAAATATATGTCCACACAAAGACCTGAACATGGTTATTTGCAACAGCTTCATTCATAAACAGGAGTGAAACATCGTAGTGAAACAGATGAGCAAATGGTGGCCCATTCATATGATGGAATACCACTCAGCAATGAAGAGGTGCAAACTAGGAGCACACAAAGTCAAAGCAGCAGACAGAAAATGCTACTTAATGTATGATTCTATCTACTTCACTTTCTGAAAAGGACAAAAACCAATGCCAGAAATCAGTCAATGATTGCTAAGAGCTGAGGTAGAGGCAGGAAACAGGCAACAAGGGGATTTGGAGGGTTGATGAAATATCATATGCATTTATTGTAGTGGCCATTACATAACTGGATACATACAAAAGAATACATCAAACCATACATCATAAATGAGTGAATTTTACAATATGTAAGTTGTACTTCAATAGACAGGACATTAGCCAGGCATGGTGGCACATGCTTGTAATCCCTGTTTCAAAATAAAGAATAAAAAAATAGGGCTGGGGCTGTAGCTTGGAGGTAGAATGCTCCCAGGTTCCATCCCCAGCACAGCAAAAAAAAAAAAAAAAAAATAGGAGATTAAAAATGAAAGAAGTCTTTGTCACATTTCCAAGTTTTAGATGGTCCTCCAGACTTTATAATGTTTTGGATTGTATAATCTTGAAGTCAGAAGGAATCTCAATGGTTATCTAGTGTATGTCTGATCACACTCAATGACAGGTAAATTGCTGCCTCCTAAGTTGATTCATTTTGCCTTTTTTAGTTCTGCTAGAATGTCATTTTACTTACAGTATAATGTATACACTCAAATATTACAAATATATGCATATAGAGTGAGATATAGATAGCTACACCCACATAAATGTATTTCAGTAGTTTCTACCCATTGCTTCTAGTTTTATGCTTTATTCAGTTGGATGAGTTAGTGAACCAGCTACATTATTTTGTATTTAAAATCCTCCAAATATACTTTGTACTTATGGTTTTTAAACTTCTGGTTTATTTCCTTAAAGCTGAAATTTTAGTAGTGCTTCCACTTTTTCAATATTTTAAAAGGCACTTTTATAAACTTGATAGGCTACATCTACTTAACAATACTAGCAATTATTTCTTCCCATCATTTCTTTGAATCATTCTACTGCTGTTTGCGAATTTAGAAATTATTTAGAATGGAACAGCTTTTTCCAAGGAGTACAACCTAAGTAACTCAAAGTAAGAAACTACATAAATAGTGGCCAAATAGAATGGCATGTCAAAGAATGGACTCAACTACATTATGACGTGAGACTACACTGCACCAATAAAATTACTAAAAAAAAGGGGGGGGGAGCATAGACTCAGAGTAATACAGTTGTGAACATTCTGAAGAGCTACAGAGATCATTATTACTTATTTAACCTTTCAAAGACTTAGCACCACACAAACAACTATGTCAGCACAGATACACAGATGACACATTGCAAAAAAAGAACAACTAAAGGAAAACAACAACATTGCATACTTAAAACAGTTTAAATCCACACTGTGAAAAAAGGTATGTCACACTGGCAGTGAACAGAAATAGGACTAAGTGGCCGGGCGTGGTGGCGCACGCTTGTAATCCCAGCATTCAGGAGGCTGAGACCGGAGGATCCGGGTTCGCGGCCAGCCTCAGCTACCTAGTGAGGCACTCCGCAACTTAGTGAGACTCGGTTTCAAAATAAAGAATAAAAAATAGGGCTGGGGGTATAGCTCGGAGGTAGAATGCCCCTGAGTTCAATTCCCAGTACCGCCAAAAAAAAACAACAACAAAAAAGAAATAGGACTAAGTGAAAATGATTCTCTTTTCAGCCACCTGTTAGCTATTCTTTACCTATACTACGTAATATACAGCTAGAACTTTTTGTAAATTATTTCACCCAGTGTTTGCACATTAAAACTTTAAAATTTCCCCTAAATTAACTCAACAAGTTACTATATATTGTGAAATACTATTCAAGACTATAAGGACTTCTTTATTTTGCAATACTTTTTAAAAAGGAAATGTAAAAGTGAAAAATAAATTAAGGAAAATGTATTCAAAGAATAAAACATTTCTAATACTATCACATTGCAAATGTAATTCCAGTTCTAACCATTAAAAATTTTGTAATTGTAATATATATTCACAATAATACACTGACATTTCATATTCACCCATTTATTTATGTGATCCTTAAAGCACATTATAGTATCTTCATACAACTGGTTAACAAATAGAAAAAGCAAAATATAACTCACCAGACTAAATCCCAGAAGATGTCACTGTAGAATTTCCAAAGAGTCCCAAGGGAGCACAGGCATAATAATTTTTCTGTTCTACTCCAGATACTAAACATGAAATACAAAAATAAACCTGTAATTTAACAAGTAACACAATTTATAAGGCAATTATATGCATTCAAACTGAAAACCAGGATGAAACTAACAGGAGGTACTAATATCAGATACAGACTATGTAGGATACAATAATTAACTCAATTAAAAAGTATTTTTAAGTTTACTCAACTAAATGAATTCTCAAGCATCTTTTCATGCTTGTTTTCCTGTATTCTACTGCTTAGACTCTACCTAGAAACTAAGAGTACCAAACTAAACAAAATAAAGAGACAAGAAAACTCAGTGGCTCCAGTGTCAATTTTATCACCCCAGTCCTGTGTTCAACAGATTCACAGTATTCTATAGATAGAAAGAATATTGAGGCTGAGGTAAAAAGTAAGTGCTCTTCCTCCTGACCTTGCATAAACAGCAATCTTTCAAATGAGGCCAATGACACCATCCTTCCTCCCTAGTACAGTGATAACCACTGTGGATCAAATGAAATGAGGTAGGTGAACGTGTTTTGCATGCTGCAAAGCCCTTTATGGATGTGTGATGTTATTATTATGCAATTAATTTTTGGTGTCTACTCATCTGAGCCAGATATAGCAACAATAAAAAAATTCTTCGTAAGACTGCAGTGAGGCAAATGACTGGAAGGTGCTTGGAAAACATGTTTTAAAAGACAGAAAAACACTTCTTTATTGCTGCCCCCTTCCTCTGTGTCTTCCTCCTCTTAACCAGGGAATTAATGTGTAAGAGAATCTATCTTTATCTTCTGCCTCCCCAGTTAATTGAGTTAATTTGTTGAGACCAAGAAAATTTCCCAAAGCTCTTTTCTACCTGTAAAGGTTTCTTTGGTGGTTGAGTATTTTGTTGCTGTGTTCAACTTTTGGGGGGGGGGGGCTCAAATTAGCTGAGTGGATTCATTTCGCCAAAACAGGTGCACAGAGCCTGAGAGAGTGGCAATAATTTTGTACAACCTGTACTCAACTGGAAGACAAACAGCAAGGGAAAAGCAGAGTCTGTTACCTCAGCCTTTAGAATTCTTTTGGATGTGGAGAACAGACATGTTCCCTTTCACCTACTTTGCCACCAACTATTTGCAAACTGGATAACCAAGAAATGTAATAATTAAGATTTGGTTCTAACTTGCCAGTGAAGCCCCTGGTTTTAACAAAGTGAATAGTAATGTAAGAAAATTTTTACCCAGTGGTGATATTTTTCATTTCATATAATTTTAGTCAGATTTTTCATCGCTGTGACTTTAATACCTGACAAACACAACTTAGAAGTAGAAAGCTTTATGTAGCGCTCACAATTTCAGAGGTTTTAAAGGTTTCTGAGGTCAGTCCATGGTCAGCCAGCTCATGGGCAGAAGGGTTCAGTGGCAGGGCTTTAGGGCATGGTGAAGGAGAAAAAGCTCCACTCAGCTCATGGCAGGAGCAGAGACAAGAGGGGATAGAGGTGAGAGGCAGATCCAGACCCCAAGGCCATGTCCCTAGGGATCCATCGCATCCAGTCATGTCCCACCTCCAAATCTGGCTGCATAGGCAACATAAGAGGTTTTAGGGATATTTTAAATCCAAAGCATAACAACTCTCAAAGAACTTACTCAATATTATTATGTCAATGGATATTTAATGAGAAATGAAAATCAAAAAACCTTTATGATTTATTTTTTAAATCATAAATTATAAAGTAGGAAAAAACAATGTCTTCACCAGTACTTGCGGGTTATACAGTAGGTATGTATTTTCACTTTAGTTTTCAGGATGGCATCTACCACAAAGTAAGGCAGATTTCATTTAGATTTTCACAAATTCAGACTGAAAATCAAGAAAAATCTGACTGTCTTAATTCTACATAAAGATAGTCTTAGAAGCCTTAAATCTCATTCAAACTTCCATAAAATCTTTCTCATGTATTTGGTGACATATTCTTCCTCTCAAGCTTTTAAATGCACTGAGAAACTATTTATGCTTAAAAGTGTTTTCTTTTTCTTATTCTTTTTTTCTTCAACAACAAACATAAGAAATCAATCTAAAAGAGCAGGAGACGACTTAAAGTAACTACTCAACTCCTGCACTGGAGCTGATGTGGAAGTCTAGGAAATGGTCCTTAATTCATAGTAAACAAAGTGTAGTAACTGATTATCCCTGTTCCGCCAGTGCCAAGTCAAAAATAGAATACAAACAAAATCCAAGGGAGCAAGACAAAGTGAAACCAAGGTGCAGGCACTGCGTTCCATCTCTCATTGTACTCACTTCTGACACTGCTTACTCTCTGCATATAATCACGTGCTATCTATGCAGAGGCACAAGAAGAGGATGGTGATAAGTGTAGATAATGAAAAAGAGGAAAAAGAAAGAGTGAAGCAAGAAAGCTGTATGAAAATATATGTTCTTTAAAAGATTGCCTTTATAAAGGATTCAACTGCAAAATTATACTAAGGGTTTTATCCCTATCTCCCTTAAGTAGCAATTAAAAGACTAATATAAGTCTCGAAAATGTGTACCTTTCAAATAAAAACACCCATTTTTAGAAATCTATACTTTAAAAATCTATACATCTCAGCTGGGTGTGGTGGTACATGCCTATAATTTCAGTACTTGGGAGGCTGAGACAGGAGGATCAGGATGACAGGTTCAAGGCCAGCCTCAGTTACTTAGTGAGATTCTGTTTCAAAATAAAAAAATTAAAATTAAAAGGGCTGACAGTGTAGCTCAGTATAATGTCTCTGGGTTTAATCCTTATCTATTCCCCCCTTGAAAAAAGGAAGGAAGGAAGGGAGGGAGGGAGGGGAAAAAAATGAGCATGGCTTCATTCTGGCAGGAAGGTTTGGGAAAATATCAATGAATCTCTTCCTCAGAGCAAAAGGAAAAAGGCCCATGTGAAATTCTTAGACTAAATGCTACATAGAAACACATACTGAAGTAAATAGTGCCAAGACTACAAGGATAAAATGTTTCCAGCTAAAAGAAGTTGAAACAAAGTCCATAGCCATTATTCTGTAAACAATGAAAACAAGAAAAATGAAGCATGGCACAAAGTTGCCCACAGGAATCTGGACAGGAACACCATAGGTGACTAAGCAAAAAACACCAACAACTGACTGCAAATGAAGCATCTACAAACAGAAAAGTCTGTAAACAGTAACTTGCAAGTGTGGCAGACTTTTATGTAAGAAGAAAGATATTATCACAGTTAGAAAAAGAACTTCTTCCAAAGTAGGGTGACAATATGTAGTTCATAGGCAATAGCCTGGCATAATTATTCACAGCACCCCCTTTAACTCTAAAAAAATATTCCAATATTGCAATTATATTGCTATCCCATTCAAATGTAAAATATAATACTGGAAAGGCAACACATTTTTTAAAAGGAAGAAACACCTGTCTGCTTATATATAGTTGCTTTGTATCCAGATCTGAGGAACACTTTTGTGGGTGTATTCATTCAGCCATTCAATTGTTCACTTAATCAGGTCACTCAGCAATATCTCAAGGAGTCTTATCTAATGCTTCAGCACTGTACGGGCACTTGGGTAAATATAAAAAGTCTAAGACAGACAAGAGAGGAAGATACACACACATGGAATTACATAAATCTAATATATATAACAGTAAACTTGAATAACACCAGGTACCCAGAAAAGGGAGTGGTTTTCCCAAAAGTACAGTTCTATATGGAAATATTCAGGTCTCCACAAAATCCTTAGCACACACGAATTTCAGGCACAGATCCACTAGCAAAATAACAAGAAAAATATTACAAAATTTATCATTTGCAGATCATAAGGTTATAAATATGAAGGTGAGCACATACCCCTTCTGAATTTTGGCAAATAAATCCCACTAATTGTTAAAAGATCACAATGTGAAAAGTAAGGCACATTTTTGGCAAATAAATTAGTAGAGCAAAAGTGAGTTTTAATTCTTGCTCCCCAAAACATTTTTTAAAAAATAGAATCAGGTAACATTTCTCTGTATTTAAGGAGAGACCAATAATGGAAAAGTACTTAATAACAGAAAATTTTAAAATTCCATCAGAATAGTGAAAATAGTTTGTAATCACAAGTCTCAACAACTATAAACAGCCAGGCATGAGGTGTACGCCTTTAATCCCAGTACTTGGGAGGCTGAGACAGGAACATCCCAGGTTTGAGGACAGCTGCAGAAACTTAGTGAGGCTCTCTGCAACCTAGCAGAGATCTTGTTTCAAAAGAAAAAATAAAACATACTGAGTATGTAAATTGGCAGTAAAATGCCCCTGGGTTCAATCCCCAGTACCACCAAAAACAACAATAAAAAAACTACAAGCAGGTGAAAGAGAGATGAACTAAAACGTCTCAAGTAATTAAAAAAAAAAAAAAAAAAAAAAAAACTAGGAAAAAATAAAATGACTTAACTGCCAAAGTAGAACACACAATGAAAAAAAAAAAGGTTAGTTATACCTAAATGCTCATCTAAGAGGTTACTTTCAAATAATCTTACTGTACTATTTGCAATTTGTAAAGATTACCTCAACAATGGTTCTGAAGAAACGTTAGGTGGGGTGTGACTTTTCTAAAATCATCTTTGACCTTAAGAACCAACCATTAACCTCACTAACATGGTAAGACAAAAATGTGTTTGTTTCTCTTTCTAGTATCAGTTCTTTTAATAGTAACCCCCTTAAAAAGTAAGGCATTCATTTTCTTTTCATTTCTGCTAGTAAAAAATAAACCCAGGTTACTAATATTTTCTCATCATGTGAAATCATCCTTCTCCTTTCAGAAAAAAAAAAAAAAATTCAGTTTCACTGCACACATGCCTGACATTCACTGGAAATGGAAGTCTATACATGGCCTTTACAAGAAGTCTGCCTCTATGAAGCATCAGAAATGGACAGGTGTCCATGATGGAAGTGAATAACCTTCTAAAGGAAATCTTGATACCAGGCAGTCATTTTAACAGCTTGAAGATAAAAAATCAAACTTCTCTCTGGAGAAAAAGACCTGACTCCCAACCCAGACTACAAACCAGCGAAGAAACTTTAAATTATGTATACAAAGTTTTGTTGGTCCTACTACAGCAAACATTTTTAAGAGTTAATATTAAAGGAGCTCTCCAAAATATACAGAAAATAAGCCAATTCACCATTATGTAAAGTCAGTAAGTAGATTTTTCTATCATGGACTATTTGGTGCTAACAGTGTCATTTACAATTAAATAAGCCAAAACTTTGGCAAAAAAAAACAACTATATCCCAGTATTTGGGAAACTGAGACAGGAAGATGGCAGGTTTGAGGGCAGTGTGAGGTAATTGCTTCAAACTAAAAAATAAAATAGGACTGGGGGTGTAGTTCAAAGGTAGACTTCCCCTGGGTTCAAGCCCCAGTACCACAAACAAACAAAAACCATTCTATACACCAGTTCCAATCAAATGAAGAGGTCGCAGTGCTCATTAACTCTCCTATTTCCCCTTGTTCATTTTAAAGCTTATAATACAGTTACATAATAAAAACACCGAAATCTGTGAAAACATTCATTAAACATAATCATGCAAGCATAAATTGTAGCCTTGGATTAGTAAAAGACCCAAAGCTTCTGCAATAACAACCAATACCATATTTTAAAATGGTTGGGAAAAAAAAAACTTTGAGACAGGGGTCTATCTCCCAGTGTCTATCCTGCTCCAAGGGAAGGAAAAATGAAATAAAATAAAAAAATAAAGCCACTAACAAACCAAAATTGTAGGGTGGTTTTTTCAACGTAAAAAGGATTCGGTAACGTCAGCAACGTTGTGCAAGAACTGTTCGGCTAGGAGTGGCAAGCACACTGTAATATGTTACTCCCTCCATTCTTCTTCGAGTGAGTTAAAAGTTCCCAGCTCCAGTGTTACCTGTGCAACACACACACACACACACACACACTAGCTCGACCCAAATCACTAACCCGCCCAGTGTACAGTGGGGTGGGTGGAGAAGCGGGGAGTCCCTAAGGATGCGGAACACTTGCAAGGGGAAAAGGACAGGGCCATCATTCCCTTCGCGTTCTCCTCTCTCTCTGGCAGATTTGCAGATTCCACCACTAGAGTTTGGCAGCTTCACAATGGGGCCGCTACTCAAGGTCTGACTGCGGCCCGCCTCCAAACCCCTTTCCTACGCCTCCCACCTGCCCCAAAGTCCACCCGCGACAGGTGGGGAAAGGGCGACGATGCTCCACGACATCTGTCGCTTGGCTTCTGACTGGGACCGGGCCCCGATCCACAGGCGCGCGCAGGCCACCACCGCCCCGGCCGCTCCCGCTGCCCCAGCCGCCACTTGGCGGACCCGGGTGGCGTCGGCCGCAGGTTGCAGCGCGGACGAGATAAGGCTGCGGAGCCCGCTCCCAGGCGCTATCGGGTCCAGGCAGCCGCTGCCAGCTCACAGCCCAAGACGCACCAGGCCCGAAGGAGCAGCTTCTCACTCGGGCCCCCGGGCCTGCGGCCCCGCGCTGCGGACACGGCGGCCCCCGGACCTAGCGCGCCCGCCAACGCATCCCGACTTCCGCGCGGCGAGAGAGGCGCTCGGATCCCCGAGACCCGCACCTCCCCAGCGAGCGCACGCCGCGCGCACACGGGGGCGCACGCCCCGGCACACTCACTCACACGCGCAGCACACTCACGGCGTCTCCGGCCCCACCCCTGTGCCAGGGAGGTGCGGGCTCCCAGCACCAGCGCAGGCCCCACCCAGTTCTCCAGACCCCAGCCCCGGGCTCGGGTGCTCGGGGACCCGCCCGCCGAGGCCGGGTGGCACTGCGGTCGCACCGCCACCCATCCCGGAGGCCAGCCCGGTCGGGGTCCTCCAGCACTGCGCAGACACCGCGCGCCCGGCCCGGACACGAGGCGAGGAGGAAGGGGCGGCGCCGGGTTTGGGACTGGCACCGGGGATCCGTGACTGGGGCGACCCCCCACCCCCACCACAACCACCCATCACCACCACCTTTTCTGCGGCACAAAAGGTTGCAGACGGAGCCGCCGTCCCCGTGCAACATACCGGTGGCCCAGAGCTCCGCTGCCTGTTCCGTGCCCGGGGCCGCAGACCCGGAGACTAGGGCGGGAGAGGCGCAGGGCTGCGGCGCCGAGATGCGGGCAGAGGCCGCCAGCCGAGCCAGCCGGGTACCCTCTCCGCTCCCACCGCGCTCGGCGCCAGCTACCGCCCCGCGCAGTCCCCGCCTCCTCCGCCGCCGCCTCCGCCTCCTCCGCCCGCCTTCCCGCCTCCTCCCTCTGGCTGCAGAGGCGCAGCCCGTCAGCGCTGAGCCCGCCTCCAGCGCCCGGCTCCGACACCCGGAGGAAGGGCGGGCGGCGAGCGGGAGAAAGGCGCTAACAGGCCAGAAGAAGTTGGCGGGGGCGGAGGGTTGACTGAGTAGGGAGGGGAAGAGGAGCGACTACACCCGCTCCCCAGTGCATACCCAGTACTTCCAACTAAAGCGGCTTAACTCGGTGGCCTGGCAACCCGGAGGCTTCTCCACTGGTGTGTTTGTTTGCCGTTTGCGAGAGTCTTTGCTTAAAGGCTTTGCATCGAGCAGAAGTAGAAAAGACTAAGAAGCCCACGAAGTTACAAATTGTAGTGTCAGTGTTTAAAAACTATTAAATATCCAGCGAATGTGTGTATGGGGGGGGGGGTAAAGTTCACGGTCAGATTCTGATTGGATTAGCTATTTTTGAATCTGCAGACTTGATCTTTTTTATTCTTGTAAGAAATTGTTTTCTTGGTCAAGATTTTATTTTTTCAATTCACGTACATCTTCTCTGCCAAGCTGGTTAAGCTTAAGGAGGATAATATTAACTGGCGTTTACTTAGATCTATGTGCTGGGGCTTTTTATATGCACTTCCAAACTTAACACCTCTCAACTTGCACCTCTAATCCATATGTTAAAGATGCAGTAAATTTAAGTAATTTCCTGAAGGTCACCTAATAAGAGGCTGAGCTGGGAGTGAATTCAGGCAGTCGACCCAAGAATTTATAAATGTTCTAAACTACGGTACCAGTCTCAGAACCAAGCCAGGAGAGTTTGTTGCATTTTAAAATAATAATACTCTAAAAAAATAAAAATAATACTCTATCTGAACATAAAAACATAAATTTGGTGTAGGTTAATGCAAACTAAATTTTTTATTCAAACTTGTTCCAGAATCTATATATGGCCCTGATAATAGAAAGGTTAATAAACACCCCTCATTTAACAGATAACTCCTGGAGGCTCCTTATTAGAAGACATTTTATACTACTACTTTTTATGTACCCTAAAGTAAGTATGGGACTAGTAGAGATGGGAGGAAGTTTTTGTGAATCTTCTCACACAATTTTGGGAAACATCAGTTACATTTTCCCCAGCATAGATATGTATATAAGTTCTCAAATAGAGAAACTGGCACACAACATAATGTGTATTGAGTAAATGGACTTCTTTTTATTTTCTCTTCTTTCTTTCTTTCTTTTTTTTTTTTTTTTCACTTCAGTACCTTAGGAGAATACATTGAATGTTATTTCAGATTTTAATCCATTCAACATAATAGTATATTGTTCTGGTGATCATTCTCATAAAACCACTTCTGAAACATTGGATATTTTATTTTCAGAAACATAATTTCATTTTGTCCAGTCTGGAATCATATAAGCTTTTCGGAAGAATGCCTTGTACTTGCCCTTTGTTCTGAAAGTTTGACAATGTTCTTTGGCCAAAAGCAATAAAGTTCTGACTTGCCACTTCATTTATTAGGCTCCAGGCTAGTCCTCCGGAGAGAGTATTGTCTCCAAATCACCTCCCTCTCTGGGTGGCACTTCAGGATCCCAGCCCAGCCCAGCTCTTTGCCCTGTCTAACCCTGGATCCATTCTTGAGTGTTACAAAGACATCCAGTAAACCAACTTACCAGGCAGTGATGGCTGACAATAGCTTTATGTGTGGCCCCATCAGGAAGGTGTCTGTGCCACCTAAAGACAGCCTGGAAGTTGTAGCTACAAGGACTGTGGCTCAGAGAGTCCGAGGGGTAGAAGTAATGCAGAAGCCCCTCCCAGAGCTTTTTTGTGTGTCCTACAAAGAGAAAATGGAATACTTAAAAAGAATTAGATCTAGCTTGTAATTCGAGTACTTGGGAGGCTAAGACAAGAGGACCATAGGTAGAGTCCAACCAGCCTCAGCAACTTTGGGAGACTCTCAGCAACCTACTGAGATCCTGTTTCAAAATAAAAAATAAAATAGGGTTGGAGGTATAACTCAGAGGTAGAATGCCCCTGGGTTCAATCCCTAGCACCATCACCCCGACACACACAAAAAGATTAGGCCCAAAGTTAGAATTGGACTTGTGATCTGAAAGGTCTTCTGAACCTGGGAGTTCAAATGCTCCACCTCAACTTCCACTTGTGTAGTTTTCTCTTTGCCTCAAGGCATCTCATTAAAAAAAAAGAAAGAAAGAAAAGAAAACACTTTAAAATGCCTGTTGTCTGGGAAGGGTTATACATTGCTAGCAAACATCCAGCTTGATAGGTAAAGTAGATATGAAACAGAAACTACCATGATAGGTGTGAAAGAAATACCATGTCCTCATTTCTGGAAACTGGCTTGTTTCAGGTAGGGTCTAACCAGGAAAATAGTAACCACTTTAGATATCTACAAACAGAGATGATTGAATGAAAACAATTGTAACACAGGGATGGAAGATCTCGGGATAGTGAAGTCACCCGGAAATTAGCAATAGAGAGGAGGCAAGGTGACTGGAGGCCAGAGGCCAGGCAGCATAGCCAGCCGAGTGTGAGCTCCACCGAAGAGGAGAAGCCACTGCCACAGAAGTGTCTATGGCAGGGAAAAGGGAAAATGTACCATAGATATTCTTCTCCTGCCCTCTAATCCCCTGGCAGCATCTTTCAATGGCCAAAGCCGTATCCACCTGCTGTAAGAGCTGGGGAAACAGGCTGCAGATGTTGTCAAAACACCAAAAATAGGGGGAAAGACAGTGTGGATCTGCTGAGGTTCTGCGTATAGTTTGATTTCACTTTCAAGGCTTTATTCTTTCTTGGGTTTTCCCCCACTCCCTTGTGTAGAGTCAAAGTTCCACTAGCATGTGCCATGAATGGGGGGTGGTGACAGGGTGTTGGGGGAGGTCCCTTGGTTTGCACTCATCTTGCCACCAAAGGTTTCTCTCATCCTTTTCAGAGCTGTCACCAAAGGCTACACATTGCAATGCCTGCCATGTCCATAGATGGGATGATCCTGCCCTACTTATCTGGTCCCCACTTTCTGCATCAGAGGTTCTGCTGAGCCTCATACATCCTTAGACGTTCATATTCAGGGTCTCATAGGACATGCTGATCTCTCCCCTTTCTTTCCAGATACAGGAGGATCTCTTCCTAGGGAAAGGTCTTCCTCTTCCCTCTGGTTTTCCAGATACTCTTTCTTCAACTGCAACTGCAAACTCTGTCCCCTCTCTAAGACATAAACTCTTGGCAATAAATGATAAAAAGAATAACTATTCCATAGGCAACTTCTTTGTCCCCTGCCACATATCTCACCCAAGGCAACAAAGAAAAGGGTAAGTACAACGTGAAGAGGAAGATCTTAAACTACTGTCTCAAAATGTTATCCAGCCAGAGAGTAAGAGACAGTGAGAGCTATGAACTAGACTGAGGAGGAAGATGGACAGAAATTACTTTGAAAGGTGTTGGGTTTGGGGGCTGCACCATGTCCATGTGAAAGCATCAAGCAAGAGGCTGGAAATGTGGAGTGGGGGCTCACAAGAGGGACATGGACTGCTCTTAGGTTTCCACTAGACCATGTATAATTCCACATTCCCACCCCCCTTGTTCATTATTGGAGCCCGCGCACAATTGTTCCCTGGTCACAGTCATCCCCTCCTCTCAGTCTGACTCATCCCTACCCATTCTTCAGCTTTCAGAGATGTTACCACCTCTGGGAAGAATGTCCTGATTCCTATCTGTGTTTGTCCTTTCCTCACCCTAACACTTCCACACAGTGCTGAAATAGACTGTCCTCCCAGGAGACTACATATTCCCTGAGCACATGGACCATATCTAACCCTCAAAGTAAGCCCATGGACCGACATATAATAGGTGCTCAGTAAACTTGAGTTTATTTTAACTGAGAAGGGAGGCAAGATTCTACAGTTAGGCCTTTGGAGCCAACTTTTATCTGATTCATGAGGACTGATTGCAAAATTTTCTGGAATCTTGTAAGCTGGTTCTTAAATCATTGGTAGTTTGAAATCTTCTGTGGAGGGTGTATTTACACCATGGAAATTGGCAAACTCTATAAGCAGGGCTTCCCACTTCTCTCTAATCTCCTCACTCACCCACAAAAGCCAGTTTACAAGCATTTCGTAGGTAAGAGTCAAAGAGCCTGTCCTGTGTACAGAGGAGGAAGGGAGGTCAGAGAAATAAAATCGGACAATTTCAGAAATATTCTTTCATAGAAACAAGGTATAATTAAGTTCCACAATTTGCATAGAAAAGTCTGTTTAACTTGCAATTATATAATAAAAAGATAATGGGTAAATAGAGGAGGAAAGGAAAGAGAAATAAATGAGGAAAAGTAATGTAAACTTCGCAAAGAAAACACTTTTTGGCTTCAGCTCTGACACTGTTTGCTGTGGGACCTTGGGCTGGTCACTGAATTATAAGCTTCTTAAGAAGCATTTCTGCATTGTGTTTATATGTGTTCCTCACAATACCTAGATTGGATATAAGAGGTACACAGAAACTAGCACTTGAATTTTGCTAAATTAAGCTTTACTTTTGTGGACCTCAGTTCTTTCATCTGTAATTAAGAGATGAGAGCCAGGTGTGGTGGCACATGCCTATAATCCCAGTACTTGGAAGGCTGAGACAAAGGTTTAAGGCTAGCTTCAGAAACTTAGTAAGACCCTCAGAAACTTAGTGATACCATGTTTCATAGTTACAATGACCCCATTTTTATTTTTTGTTTTCATTTTTATGTGTGTGTGTGGTGGTACTGGGACATTATAACTCTGAACTACATCCCAGCTTTATTTTTTATTTTGAAATAGATTTTCTCTCAGTTGCTAAGGCTGGCCTTTAACCTGCAATCCTCCATGGGGCCTGAGAAGCACACCTTCAAATCACAATATTTCCATCATGGAAGCAAATGAAATCAACAAAGTGTTATTCATATTAATTGTTCTTAATCAAGAAATGCCAAAACTGGCCCCTTCCCAGTGGTTGTAAATATCAACAAGGACAGAAAGAGACTTATTTTGCAGGCAGTGTTGCACTGTTTCAAGTGAAGTAAGGAAGTTGTGTTTGTGTGTCAGCATCGACCTACAATGTTTTTCTCTGTGAAAAGTATTTTTAAAAAGCCAGCACCCCACTTCCAAACTTCCCCTCTTCACCATGTACACATAGACCATCATATACAGACATTAATTAAGTCAGGCGCAGAACAACTGTGCACTAAGGCGGGGCACCAGCTCTATCTGTGAGCCAAGCCAGCTCAGGATCCCAGAACTATTTAAAAAATCAGAATTTCTCCTTCAGGCAGAAGCCTGGAACAGT
>PVLC010015701.1:8095-36932 GCA_004027655.1 Graphiurus murinus
TGTGTGTGTGTGTGTGTGTGTGTGTGTGTGTGTGTGTGTGTGTGTTGAAATATCTCTAACATGAGCTTTGCCTTTTTTTTTTTTTTTTTTTTTTGCGGTACTGGGGATTGAACCCAGGGGCGTTCTACCTCCGAGCTATACCCCCAGCCCTATTTTTTATTCTTTATTTTGAAACTGAGTCTCACTAAGTTGCGGAGTGCCTCACTAGTAGCTGAGGCTGGCCGAGAACCTGGATCCTCTGGTCTCAGGCTCCTGAATGCTGGAATTACAAGCGTGCGCCACTACGCCCAGCTTGAGCTTTGCCATTTTAACCATTTCAAGGGTACAGTTTAGAAGCACTAAGTACCCTTGCACAACTGGGCAACCATCACCACCATCCTGTCCAGAACTTCTCTTCTTCCCAAACTTAAAACTTGGAACCCACGAAACACTCCCCATTCCACCTCTCCCAGCCCCCTGGCCAGCGCCTACTTTCTGTGTCTACAAACTTGCCTACTTTGGGTACTTCACAGAAGTGGAATCCTAAGGCATTTCTCTTAATTCACTTGGGATAATGTCTTCAAGATTCATTCCTATTATAACCTGTGTCAGAATGTCCGTCCTTGTCAATGATGAATAACTTGTCATTGTATATACAGAGCACACTCTGCCCATCCATCCATCCACCCATCCATCCATCCATCCATCCATCCATCCATCCATCCATCCATCCATCCACACTTGGGCTGCTTCCATTTTTCAGCTACTGTAAATGATGACGCCCTGAACATCTGTTTGGGCCCCTTCCCTGTTTCTCTGGGTACATACCCAGAAGTAAAATTGCTGGATCACATGGCAATTCCATGTTCAATTTTTCTGAGGAAGCGCCACACCGTTTCCCATAGTATTGCCCCTGTTGACAAGCCCACCGCTAACCCCGGCTTTGCCCATCTTCCACAAGGAGCTCCCCTGTGCTGTGGTCTTGGGGTACACTCCTCCTTCAGGGCTCACAGTCGGTAAGCTCCAGCTCTGGCTTCCTCTCTGCCTCACCCCAACCATGCTCATCTGTCCAGTCTCCAGGCTTCTGCCCACTACCTTCCCTTATCTTTTCCCATTCCTGAGAGCCCCAAGCAGCCCCAGGCATGGGCTTTGGAGTTCAGGTGGGTCCACGAAGGCAGAAAGTTAGAAACCTTTTTTTCCCCTTTTCCTTCTATTTGTATTTACTTTATGCTGAGTTTCTTCCTATGGCATGAGCTTTTGCTTCTTGAGCTTCTGGGATGTCTTTCCTCTGTGCAGCCTCCTCTGCTGGCTTGGGAGTGGTTTGTTCATGTTCAGTTCTCACTCCAGGTGTGGCACAGGCCGGCTAACCCCCCCCTGAGCTCACTAGCTCACCTGGAGATGCTCAACGGCCATAGAGCCGCATCTGCATGTCGATCTTTAAGTTTAGCATCAGCCTCAGGATTTTTAAGCACGTACAGAAAAAACTCAGCACTCTTTTTGGGTCACCGAGCCGGTGTCCAAACCCAGTGTGCATCCTGGCCACACCTACCAGCTCTACCACCCAACAGAATGGTACGGATGACTTCTTTAGAGTGACATCTGTCAGATGCTAGGTGGCTTTTCAGATATGCTCACCCTTGATGGCCTGGAGGCAGTTTCATGGATGTTCTTAAAGTGAACATGAAGTTCTGAACGAAGATTTGAAATCTTGATTTGCATGATTTTGTGGGGTCTTCAGGGTCAGAAAGTAGCAAGCCATTTTTTTACAAGTCACTTACAGAATGAGAAAGCTATAGACCATTTTATTTTGAGGAAATACATTTTAGTTTAGTTTAGTTTTGTGGTATTGGGGATTGAACCCAGGGACATTCAGCCTCCAAGTATATCCCCTAGCCCAATTTTATTTTCTGTTTTGAAACAGGGTCTCTCTAGGTTGCTGAGAGTCTCACTACTTGCTGAGATCGTCCTTGAACCTGCAATACTCCGTCTCAGCCACCCTAGGATACATTTTATTTTATTTTATATATTTTTTGTGGTACTGGGGATTGAACCCAGGGGCATTCTACCTCTAAGCTACAACCCCAGCCCTACTTTTTTTTTTTTTTTTTTTTGTGGTACTAGGGATTGAACTCAGAGGCATTCTACCCCCAGCCCTATTTTTTTGTATTCTTTATTTTGAAACCGGGTCTCACTAAGTTGCGGAGTGCCTCACTACGTAGCTGAGGCTAGCCGCGAACCCAGATCCTCCAGCCTCAGCCTCCCAAATGCTGGGATTACAAGCGTGCGCCACCACACCCGGCAAATGTTTGCATTCTTTTTTTTTTTTTTTTTTTTTTTGCGGTACTGGGGATTGAACTCAGGGGCATTCTACCTCCGAGCTACACCCCCAGCCCCTTTTTATTCTTTATTTTGAAACAGAGTCTCACTGCGTTGCGGAGTGCCTCACTAGGTAGCTGAGGCTGGCCGCGAACCTGGATCCTCCGGTCTCAGCCTCCCGAATGCTGGGATTACAAGCGTGCACCACCACGCCCGGCTCCCAGCTCTACTTTTATTCCGTATTTTGAAACAGGGTCTCACTAAGTTGTGGAGGACCTCACTAAGTAGCTGAGGCTGACCTCGAACCTGGATCCTTCTGTCTCAGCCTCCCAAATAGTGGGATTACAATCGTGTGCCACCACATCTGGCTTTACATTTTATTTTTGATTCCAGTAATAAAATCACAGACATAACTATATGAAAAATATGACCAGAAAATAGTACTGAATTTTCTTTTCTTTTTGGCAGTGCTGAGGATGGACCCCAGGGCCTTGCACATGCTAGTTAAGTGTTCTACCACTGAGCTACACCCCCAGCCTTGAAGTATTTTTTCAAGGAAGAAGGAATGGACAGGAAGTCTCAAGGCTGCCTCAAATGATTGGGACAATTCTTACAAACGAGGCTTTCCTGATTCTCATGCAATGCTGGTCCTCACCCCGGGAGTTCACCCCCAGGACCATCTGCTTTGCCCTGGTTCCTGCTGTACCCGCAACGAACAGAGCCAGAAGGCAGCGGAGGCCACGCTGTGGAGGCTTGCTGGAGAGCCCCAGCTCCAATCTCCTAAGCCCAGGGAACCCAGGGGTCCCCTGGATGTCATCCATGTCTTCCTTGACCGATGGTGTACATTTCAAAAGCTCCAAGCTTGGCTTGGCTTGCCACGTGTAAATGCCCGAGGAAGGGCAGAGTCAATGCAGAGGGAGGTCATGTGTTTTCACGGGTCCACGGGCAAGTTGCTAGGACAATCGGTCATGAAGCAGGGTTTGTTTTCTATTTAGTTTCTGACTAAGAAAATTCCTTGCATGTTTCCAATAAGGAATGGAAGAAAAGAAAGAGCAATGAATCGCTAAGTTATGAGAATGCAACTTGCCACACAAGTAACTAATTATTTAGATTTTTTTTTAAAAAAAAGAGCCTCAGGACACAGAAGCTAACATTGTGGCCTGGAAATTGAAAATATTTAGCTGTTTCTTTGTTAAATTGGTAGCATTTGAGTGTTATGCTTGTTAGCTGTGTGCAAATCAACACGCAAACACGCATAATTACAAGGATATATGCATCCCAGACATTCTTCTTGAGTCACTTGAAAACTCATCTGCAGCAAACGACTACTGCAAAATGGCTTGCCGGTTCTATGCCAGTTTGGAAATCTAAACTAAAATTTGTTTTTGACTCCATGATTGCATGTGAAGTTAACTCTCTTTTTTTTTTTTTTTCTTTTTGACTAACCACACAGTAACAACTCTAAGGTTTTTATTAGCTTCATGACAGTCCAAGCATCCCCATTTTATTGGCAATTGATGAACTAAAGCTCCCAAAGGGAAGCTCTAACAACCCGTAGCATGATTGTGGTGTGTGTGTAGCAGACTGGGAAGTAGGTTCAGAGCTCTGGTCCACTCAGCCCATAGGGGCCCTCCAAAGGGGAGGAGACAGCGGGCTTTCAGAAAAGCAGGAGCATTGCACACACACTGGAGTGGCTTAAAAAAAGAAGAGAATTCTGATACATGTTATGACACAGATGAACAGTGAAGATGTTATGCTGATTGAAATAAACCAGCCACAGAAGGACAAATACAAAAGGACTGCCCCTCATCCAACATGTGTATTTTATCCAAAGAAAATCAGAAGTGCTTTGGATTTCTGAATTCTTTTTTTTCTTTTTTTTGGAGCATTTGCATAGAATCCATGGGTGAAATCTGAAATACAAACTACTTCAAAATTTGTAACTTTTATTTATTTATTTATTTATTTTTGTACCGGGGATTGAACCCAGGGGCATTATACCTCCCTTTTAATTTTTTATCTTGAAACAAGGTCTAGATAAGTGGCTGAGGCTGGCCTTGAATCTGCAATCCTCCTGTCTCAGTCTCCCAAGTACTGGGATTATAGGCCAGCTAATTTGAAACTTTTTGGGCACTGACGCCAAGCACTGCAAAACTTTCAGAGTTTGGATCAGTTTGGATTTCAGATTTTCAGATTACAGGTGCTCGACCTGTATTGTAAGATTCCACTATGCGAGGTATGCAGAGTAGTCAAATTTATGGAGACAGAAAAATGACGGTGGCCAGGGGCTGCAAGAATGTTATGGGATGAACTGTGTTGTGTGTCGACATTCTAAGCCCCAGTACTTCGACATGTGACTATGTTTGGAAAAGGGGCCTTTAAAAGGTAAGTGAAGTAGCTGCGCATGGTGGTCCACACCAGTAATCCCAGTACTTGGGAGGCTGAGACAGGAGGATCACAGGTTCAAAGACAGCCTCAGCAATTTAGTGAGGCCCTCAGTAACTTAGTGAGACCCTGTTTCAAAATAAAAAATAAAATAGGACTGGAGTCGTAGCTTAGAGGGAGAATGGCCCTGGGTTCAATCCCTAGGAACACACACACACACACACACACACACACACACACCATAAATAAATAAATAAATTAAATTAAATAAGTAAATAAGGTAATAAGGTAGCAGGGTGTGATGGTGCACACCTGTAATCCCAGTACTTGGGAGGCTGAGACTGGAGGATTGCAAGTTTGAGGTCAGCCTTGGCAACTTAGCGAGGCCCTCAGCCACCCAGCAAGCCCCTGTTTTTTAAAATATAAAATAAGAAAAGGGTTTGGGGTGTAACTCAGAGGTAAAATGCTTATGGGTTCAATTCCTAGTACCAAAAAAAAAAAAAAAAGTAAGGTAATGAAGTTATTTGGGTGTGCCCTAATGTAATATGATTATTGTTCTTATGAGAAGAGGAAATCGGGACACAGACACCCACAGAGGAAGGACCACATAACCACTCGTGGACAGGGAGGCCTCCTGTAAGCCAAGAAAGCCTGGGTGCTGCCCGTACCTTGGCCCGGGCCCTCTAATCTGCACAACTCTAACTGCTGTTGAGCAAGCCACCTCCTCTAACAGCCCGAGCAGATGAAGGCGGGTCCTCAGTGTCGGGTAGTCAGGTTCCAGTTTGCAGATGAGAAAGTTCTAGAGATGGATGTGGTGATGGTTGGGTAACAATGTACTTAACACTGCTGAGCTGTACACTTCAAAATGGATACAATGGTAATTTTTTTTTTTTTTTTGCTATATTACTTTGCCACAATGTCAACATTTTTTCCCGCTGAAAAAAGGTTAAAGGAGAAGGGAAAGCGGGAACTTACTTTGCTTCTAGAGCCAAGGCGATGATGCCCGCCACCATGGGGGCGGAGACCGAGGTCCCCGTGTGGCCGTCTGTGCAGCGCTGACGCAGATCCGTGGTCACCTGGGCGAGAGGGAGGCATGGGAGGTGGCGAAGGCGGAGAGACTCGTTCCCTTTCGGGGGAATCGAGGTTACTGGACTTCTGCTAACTGGAGGGTGTGACTCTGGGTGGCCGGGATGGCCGAGGTGTCAGGTGAGCTTACTGTCTGCCCCGTCCCCCCACCCCCCGCCCCCCGCCCCGCCCCCATCCCCCGCCCCGGCACATCGGCTTTGCTCTCCTGCACAAAACTCGGACCTGCTGCAGGACCTGGGGCACGAGGCGGGGGCAGACAGCAGCTGGGAACCCGCATCACGGTCTTGCGTAACCGACCCGCTCAGCCTGCTCCTCTTCACTGCAGAAGTGTGTGTGGAGGAACACATGAGGCAAAGTAAAATAAAGGGGACCCTGGCAGGCCCTGCTCTTCCAGTGTCCTGGCATCGTGCCCCTGCCACAATGCCCGAGAGGCCCCACAGTGAGACCGTCAGCTGGAGGCCACCTTAATGACCCCCTGGGTCATTAAGGCATCTGGGGACCAGCTGGTGACATGTCCAGGTGACCTGCCCAGTGTTTCTGCCTTTAGCCAGAAAGCCACACCTCAGGGTTGCTCCTTGAATGTCCTCTTCAGAGAACTGACAGGTACTGAGCCCAAACACCCCGGTTCTATCCTGAGAAACCAATGAACACGGTGTGTTCTCAACCTTGGGGGGGGGGGGCTGCCGAGCAGGCCCACAAGGAGGCGGCTGTTCTACCATCTGGGGGGCTCCACGTGGTTCTCCATGTGGGGTGCTGGCTTAGTACCCTGCCACTGCTTGGCCTGAGTTGCACCTCCTCTTGCGATTGAACTGGGGGCGCAGAGGCTGTGGGCGCCGCAGGGTTCAGCTACACTGGACAGGATGGTGGCACTGGGTCACCTTTGCCCTCGGTGGGACTCTCACGCACTTCCTAGGTGGCTGACCAGCAGATCCGAGATCAAGGAGATTATCTCAGATGATCCAGGTGGGTCTGATAGAATCGGGGGGGCCCCGAGGAAGTAGAAGGGGGGCAGTGGACATGGCTGGGTGGTAGAGCGCTCGCCACGCAGGCCTGAAGCCCTGGCTTTGATCCCAGCACTGCAGCTGGAGGGAGGTGGCAAAGCCAGCAAGGAGGCGGAGGCATTGAAGGACCCGGCCCATCCACGCTGCCCTTGAAGAATTGGAGAAATGCAGGCCAAGGAATGTGGGTAGCCTCTAGAACGGGAATGTCACCCAGCCCACGAGGACAGGGGGATCCCAGTCCCATGGTCTCCGGGAACTGAATTCTGCCCACAGTCTAAATAGGCAAGAAAACAGACTCTCCCCCGGGTTCCCCTGGAAGGAACCAGGTCCTGCCAACTCCTGCTTCCAGGCTTGCAAGAGGAGAAGCAGAGAGCCAGTGGGACAAGGCTGCGGGGCTTCTGACCTACGGAACGGCCACGTACGTTCACATTCGTGCTGCTTTAAGTCTCTGCGTTTGCCATGATCGTTTGTTATGGCAGGAACAGGAAATGAACACGCCCACCCACCCAGTGCGAGCGAGGCTCCGGGAGCCGACTTGTGCGAGCTTGTGGAGCCAGGAGCTGAAATGTCTCCAGCAGCGACAGCCCACACCCTGCACGTGGAGCACGACCCTCCAGGCACGTTTTAGCTGAGCTGACAGTTCCCGGCAGAGGGGATCTAGGCTGTGTCACACGTGCATGGGAAAGTGTGACAGCGATGTTAACTGGAACCAGCTCCACCCCCTGTCTGTCCACGGGACTAAGGCTTCTTGACTTAAAAGTTCCAGTGTTCTTGCTTTAGCTACCATTGGACCAAGAGCATTCCACCTCCAAGCTACACCCCTACCCCTATTTTTTATTCTTTATTTTGAAACAGGCTCTCACTAAGTTGCAGAGAGCCTCACTAAGTAGCTGAGGCCGGCCACGAACCCGGATCCTCCTGTCTCAGCCTCCCAAATACCGGGATTACAAGCGTGTGCCACCACGTCTGGCCTTTTTTATTTTTTGAAACAGGGACTTGCTAGGTTGCTGGGAGTCTTGCCATATGGCTGAGGCTGGCCTTGAACCTGCAATCCTATCTCAGGCTCCCAAGTATTAATTATAGTTGTACTCAGTCTACTGGCTGAGGGCAAGGGGAAAGGGTCTCGCAGGCAACTTCTCTGTCTGTCCCCAGCCTCTTCCTCTGCAAATAGGCTCAATGCTGGGTCATTTGTGTGACCACTGCAGGGCACCTGCGCACGTGTGCGTGCGGGAAATGGTGACCAGCACAGGAAACGAGGGGTGCTGGGTAGGAAGCAGAGCAACCCAGAGGACAGGAGGCCCACACTGGCTCTCCAGCCTCAGAGTGGGGGGTCCTGAGAGTGAGCAGCCCCATCCTGAATCCCTGTGCTAGGCCTGCTTGGTTTAGGTTTTGCTCCTTTGGCCAAGGGTCACCTGTCTCCGTGGGACATCCCTCACCACCAGGTGGACGTGGCTTGGCCTCCACTGGACCGGCAGGGAAGGAGCACACAGGGGACAGTGCTGGGACTGTCATCAGAGAGCTGCATGAACTGCTTGTCCCCTGCAGCTGTCTAAGAGGACTCAGAGCAAAACCCCGGGCTCCAGGGGAGCGGTCAAGAAACGCCATGCATACAGTCAGAGCAGAGTTATCAGAGCTCAAGGGAAGCGACTCTAACCCGTGACGGTTCCTCTTCTGCTCCAATCCCAACTACAGCCTTCTTAACTGCACATTATTGCTCAGAGAAGACAATTTTTTTTTTAAAAGGGAATTAAGCCTGGGCATGGTGGTGTACGCCTATAATTAATACTTGGGCGGCTGAGACAGAAGGATTGCAGGTTCAAGACCAGCCTCAGTCATACAGCAAGATTCCCAGCAACCTAGCAAGACCCTCTTTCAAAAAATAAAAAGGGCTAGGGGTATGGCTTGGAGGTAGAATGCTTCTCGGTTCAGTGGTAGCTAACTGAGCATACTCATGTGCATACAAGCATGCATGTGCATGCACACACACACACACACACACACACACACACACACACATGATTAAATAAGCAAATAGGGCCACAAGCCCGATTCAGTCTGAGTGACACCATTCTCCCAGCAACACAGCCCATGGTACAAAGTATCCAATAACTCAAGCCTGAGCCGGGCATGGTGGTGCACGCTTGTCATCCCAGTATTTGGGAGGCTGAGACCGGAAGATCCGGGTTTGCGGCCAGCCTCAGCTACTTAGTGAGGTCCTCCACAACTTAGTGAGACTCTGTTTCAAAATAAAGAATAAAAAATAGGGCTGGAGGTGTAGCTCGGAGGTAGAATGCCCCTGAGTTCAATCCCCAGTACCGCAAAAAAAAAAAAAAAAAAAAAAAGAATAAAAAATAGGGCTGGAGGTGTAGCTCGGAGGTAGAATGGCCCTGGGTTCAATCCCCAGTAGCCCCCACCCCCAAAAACCCTTGAGCCTCAACTTGGTCCTACCCAGCCATGAAGCCTGTTGTTGGGTTTTGACCAAACATCTGTTTAATGAGACTCCAGCAAGTCCATGCACAAGTGAGCCAGATGCCTAAAGGAACAGGACGTCATTTGGAATCTCAGCTGCCCCTCCCAGGGGCGAGCACCTCAGCAGAAAGGGAGACGAGCACCTTAAAACGATACCTTCGTGGACCAGCCGGGGCTGAGGCCAGGCTGGCGGGGAAATGAGGGGACGTGATGGTGACTGACCTTCCGCTGGTGCAGAGCAAAGCGGAGAACAGGAAGCCTGTGTGCTTCCCCAGGGGGAAACATGTAAAAATAAATTTTCAAATAATTTCTAAAGATGTGGCTGAGCAGCAGGAGAGATGAAAAGATGCTAGTTGAGCTTTAAAAATTAAACCATGTCTGGCCAGCTCCACGGGCTCATTTTTAAAACGTCTACAAACTAACTTAATGACTGTGCATTTGAGTCCTGCATTAATTTGGACTGGAAACCCTCCCTTCCTCCTTTTTTTTTTTTTTAAAGTAGGAAAGTATGTAGGGAAAGACGGAGCACAAATACAAATTCCACCTATATATTAAAACAGTTAACTGTTTCAAAGATAAATTAGGGGTTGGGGGTGCTAGCTCAGTGGTAGAGTGCTTGCACTAGGTCCTGAGTTCAGTCCCTGGTGCCTGCTTCTCTCTCTCTCTCTCTCTCTCTCTCTCTCTCGCTCTCACACACACACACACACACACACACACACACACACACACACAGAGTAAAAGATAAATCCCACTTATGCTAACTTAATTGAGCAGAACAGACAGAAACCACTGCTCCATGTCAACGTGTCTGCGATACGTCCTCTGGTTACAGCAGACACCTAGAGGGCCACTTGGGTCTCCAGAGCGTTTCGGCAGGAAGCCAAAACCTTCTCTTACTCTATCTTACGCGTCAGAACGGGCCAATTGGGTTCCAAGTGACACGACCACAGAACTTCAGAGAGCTAAAAGGAGGCATGGTGAGAAGAAACCCCATTCTTATATGATATTTTTAGATCGCCAAAGCCAGAGAGGGTTTCTGCTGGTATTTCCGGGCACCGATGGGAGAGGCAGGGTCCTGGAGCTGACCCGGTGGCTCCTCCAGCTCACAGAGGGTGGGGGCTGGGATCCTGGGATCCTGCACGATTTGGCCTGGACCTGCCTCACCTTTGGGGTTGAGGAAGTCCTCCCCGGAGGGCGGAGACACGTGCTGGGAACCCCCCTTCCCCCCCATTTGCAGGAGAACTTACGATTTTGCGCTCGTAGAAGGCCCCGCTACTGTAGGTGGTGGCCAGCGTGGAGGCGCACTCCTCCAGGTACCAGGGCTTGTGGCCGTTCTCCGTGGTGCTGCTCACCGAGATTGTGTAGATGCTGTTGGTGTAGCCATCGCACGAGCAGTAGTCCCCCTCTCTCCCGCCGTTCCCCGAGGCCCAGACGAAAATGGAGCCCAGGCCCTGCCGGCCCTAGATGGAAAGCAAGAAGAATATGGCGTCAGCCAGAACACCATGGGTGCAGGTCTCCCCCCCCCACCTCCTCAAAGCCTGGAATGCCACCTTCTCAACGTTCCTCCAAAGTAGCTCAGAGGGACACACTGAGACCATCTAGTGCCACCAAGAGGGCTCTGTTTGGATTTTAATGGGGGCAATTTTGCCTGTGACTTCAGAATCCCAGACTCCTCTGGGGCAAGAAGGGCCAGAAAGAATCCTCTGTTCTTCCCAGGAAAAGGCACGTCCTAACACGAACTGCTCCACCTCGGAGCGATGCCTCTAAGTTCCGTGACGGTAGCCAAGAATCAGAGACTTTGCCAGGCCACGATCATACCAGATTATAGACGGTGGTGGAATTTGTAACTTGATTTTTTTTCCCCCTGGGTTGAAGGAGCTGGTCTTGTGGAGAAGAGAAGGTATTTTGTTGAAAACACAGCCAAAGCGGGGCCTTTCTTGGAGAGCGAGCTACTTTTGTGACGTGGGATGAGACCATGAATCCTGGGTGGAGACTGAGTAGGTAAAAGAATGGTCTAGAATGCTGGTGGCGGCAAACAGAGGTCCTATTAGAGCCCGTGCGTGGGTGAGTGTTGGAGTGACCCGATTGTTAACCCCGGCCCAGCCAGTGACTTCACTCCTGTGTAGGTTTTCATTGTTAAGAACTTTTGCATGAGAGCAAGCCCAAGAAAGACAGTAGCTGTTCAGGGAAGGTCATTCCAGCTCTGTGACGCCCCCCACCCCTGGACCAATGAATTCTGACCAAACGAGTGTCATTCCAGCCACAGACCCTAATAGCGATGAGCTTATGGGAAACCGTGACTCAGTCCTAATAGCTCAACCTGTTGGTGGCACACAGCCAGCCCAGATGGTGGCACCAACATCCATCTCTGCAGGAGACTGGACCTACCAGGCCGGCGACCTTTACCACCTTACCCAGGACCCTCCTTTCCAAACGTGGGGAGAAAAGAGACGCAGATATTCAATGACTGGTCGGTTTCAAGATCACTTTCAAGCAAATCCTGCGACCCCCGCAGAGCCGGCTTGAAGCCCTATGCTGAGTAGATGCAAACAGACTTCAAGACCACCTGCTCTGAGCCCCAAGCCGCTCTGCTGTGTAGGCCAAGGGGACTCTAGTTCCTACCGGAGACTCCCAAGAGAGCCCCCAGGAAGGAGCCTGGAGCCCCACCAGCCCGGCAGCTCCAGGCAGCTTCAGTGATCCTGCTCTCCGCATCCTCAAGGTGAGCTCCCCAAAAAGGTCACTCCTGTTTCGCAAAAAGGTCAACTCGTGGGAGAGAGGCACCCAGCGCTAAGGAAATGGGCGCGTCCCTGCAATCGCGGACATGTGCGCGGCATCGGGGAGTTTCGGTCAATGACAGACCACACGTGGGCCTGTGGTAATACCGAGGGCAGAAGCGGAGGAGCCGCACCGTGGCTAGGTCTGCCTAAGTGCACCCTGCGAGGTTCACACAGTGACGAAAGTGCCTGCCCCGTCATTAAGCCACGCAGGGCTATAATTAGCTGCTAAAAAAGATTAATCAGAAGGCAGCTTGAAAGCAACAAGAATGCAAATGAAAAGGCACTTAACCCCTTGGCACCTATTTTTATTCCAGGCGAGAGTCCTCCCTAAGACACCGTCACTTTCAGCTCCCTCGCCCCACTCGGAACTACCTATAAAATATTATACTTTCGAGTCGGGCGTGGTGGTGCATACTTGTAATCCCAGCATTTGGGAGGCTGAGACAGGAGGATCCGGGTTCGTGGCCAGCCTCAGCTACCTAGTGAGGCACTCCGCAACTTAGTGAGACCCTCTTTCAAAATAAAGAATAAAAAATAGGGCTGGGGGTGTAGCTTGGAGGTAGAATGCCCCTGGGTTCAATTCCCAGTACTGAAAAAAAACCCCAAAAAACCAAAACTATACTTTGGCAGAGTGGAACAGCAACCTGACGGCTCCAGTGGCACAGAGAGGGGGCTTCAAACTTCAAGCGGTGCCCCCCAGACTTGAATGTGTGTGGATGAAGGCCCCTGGGAATCCTGTTACCAGGCAGGCTTGGCCCCAGCAGGTCTGGGGTGGTAGTCAGCTTTCTGTTACTGTCATAAATGCCTGGGAGAATCAGCTTCCTAAGGAGGACAGCTTTGTTCTGGCTCACGCTTTGGAGGTCCCAGTCCCTGACCGACTGGTCCCATTGCTTTGGGCCAGGGGGACAGCACTTTGTGGAAGGAGCCCCCCACCCCCCATTCATCGCATGGCTAAAAGAAAGAGAGAGAGGAAGGGCTGGGTCCCACTATCACCTTCAAGGACCGGAAGATCTCCCAGCAGACCCCACCTCCCAACAGCGCTATGCTGGGGACCTCGACTTCAGACATGGGCCTTTGAGGGGCAATCCAGAAAGGTGCAAATGAGAGCATCTGGGCCTGAGCTCATGCATGCCTGTGGAGAGCCCGGGCAATGCTGCTGCTGCTTCTGGTCTTTTCCTTGACATTACGCATTTATTTCCTGCTGGACCAACCCCATCTCATAGTATCAACAGCCTCTTTCTCTTCTTAAGATGGTTCTGGAAAGAGACCCTGCTCAGGAGGCAGAGAGACACACCCAGGTCCGAGGGGTAAAGGGCTATCTTGGCTGTCCTTGAGGATTTTATGTTTGTCCTGCAGGTCTTCCAGAGGTTAGAGGCGAGGTTTTGACCCTAGCATTTCTACTTAGTAAAGCTACAACTTCAACCTGATCAAATTATGTTTCGGTGTCTTTCCCAGGGAGGGGAGACTTTAGCCACTAGCTTAGAAGCACTGCTCCTGCGGGCTGGCCAACACTGGCCATCCGGACAGGACCAGTGATTTCTAGCCACCATGATGCCGAATCTCCCTTCTGAACGACAAGCCACAGAAGGACCACATTATGGCATCTCAAGTCTCCTACCACCAGACCACAGCATCTACCAAAGATGAAGCTAGGTTTTGCAGAAAAAGACACTGGTGACAAACAGGATGGCATGAAGGAAAAACAGATGGGGGATGTGGTTTGGTTTGAGATCATCCAATTTCTAGGAGGATTTTCCGTAACAGCTTTAGACAGCTGTGATATAAGGCTCCCTCTATGACATATTTGACTTCAGAATGACTAAAAAAAAATAAAATGAAATGACCTTAGCATTTAAAGAAACCGTGACAAGAACGAGGGGGAGCCACACGGTCCCCTCTGCAAGTCCCTATTTCCCCTGACAGAATTCAGATTGCAAAGAGGTCCCCTCTGCAGCCCCAACTTTTTGAAGTCTTGCACGGGGCTCCGTCTCCGAGAACCCAAGAGGACAATCCAAACAGTCCCTTAAAAACAATCGTTGCCTTCCCTGGAAATGGGGTGCCTCCTCCCCCGGGCTCTGCTCCCAGCTTTAGAAATCATCTCATAGCAAAGCCAGATGTTCAGCAGGAACGGCATTCAAAGTGATGTGTTCCGTGCCGAAGACGCCATCGTTAAAACTGAAGTCACCCTCTCTGAAGCTGAAATTCGGCTTAATTTTCAGGATGTTTCACTTGTCATCAAGTCTGAGATCCAAGTGAGCTGGTGGGTGGGAGCCGGGAGTGGAGTCATGGAAAGACGAGATTTATTTACTCAGCGGTCCCTTGCGGGCCGAGGGGAATGAAAGTTCCTGCCCGAATCGGCCTGCGCGCACCCGGCCAGCACGCGGCCCAGCACCCAGCCCTACTCAGGTGCCCTGCAGCCCCAAGGAAGCTGCCTCTGTGCCTTCCTGGAGTCTTGGAGACAAGGGGCGCTGTCAAGCATCCCCAGCCGGGGGACGAGGTCACATGCTGTGGACTGTTGTGGGGGTATGCCGTTCCTTCACATTTACTTTCCTTTCCCATGGAGGACACAGGCAAATGGACACCTCCACTTTTGGTATGCAAGTGCTGGGCAGTCCTGGGGGAGAGGGTGGTGAAGAGGAAGGCTTGGTCCATACTGCGGAACCAGTAGCCCATCCTTTGGAAGAGACTCAGACCAGGAGCCCCTGGCAGGAGACAGAGACAAGGTGCAGACCCCAAGCTCTATAAGGAAATGGGGGGGGGATTCCAGGCTTCCAGCATGGTGGGAGGCCTTCTAAAAGAAAAAGCCCCCCCTCATAAGAAGAAATTAAAAGCTACCCAACCCAGCGCATCTAGGAAAGAAACCAAATCATATTATTCAGAAAAAGGAAATCATGAGCAGAGTTAAAAAAAAAAAAAGATTGTTCCTCTGTGGAGCACAATGAGGGGTAGGCAGGAGACAAAGAAAGGCTGTTTTCAAGGTAATCCTCTGGGACTATTTGATTTACTTATTAACTATTTATTAGCTATATTTTAATCATGATGCATGGGTTATAATACCGTGAGAACCTTTAAAAATGTAGATGAATAATAAAATGGGCCCGACTCCCCCCAGCCCCTCCTCTCCTGTCCCCCATGAAGTCAGAGGTGCCTGAATCGCCATTTGGAAGCCCACCTCCCAGCACTCATGGGCCACACCTCTTTCTTTCTCCAGCCTCGGGCTTCTTGGGCCACCCAGGGCCTCCTGGAAGTGGTCGTGATTCCATCAGCCTGCTCCAAGAAGCTGTCTTCACCCAGGAATTTGTCTGGCCACTGGCTTGCACAAACTGCTTCATCTCCAACCTCCCTTCCTTCCTGACCCATGAGGATCCACAACGGGCCATCGGAATGGCCAGGCGTGGGCCTCCTGGGAGCAGCCTGCCAGCCTTCCAGAACCAGCCAGTTGGTCGTCCCTCTGCCTCATCCCTGTTGAGGTTCTCCCCAGAAATCTGCAGTGCAAGCCAGGCATGGTGATGCGTGCCTGTAATCCTAGTTCTTGGGAGGCTGAGACAGGAAGATTGCAAGCTCAAGGCCAGCCTTGGCAACACAGCAAGGCCCTCAGTAATGTATTGAGACTCTGTTTCAAAATTTAAAAAGCTAAAGGGCTAGGGGTGTGGCTCAGAGGCAGAATGCCCCTAGATTCCATCCTGGTACCACTAAAACAAACAAACAAACAAACAAACAAAAACAAGAAAGAAAAAGAATTCCTGTGTGTGTTGGGCTGTGTGCTGGCAGGGACGAGGGGCTGCATCCAGGTCGTTTCCTGATCCTGTGGGGCCCTGGATTAGCACACGCGCGATACATGCAGACAGCTCTGTAGCTGGGGATTGCTGTGGGCAGGTGGGCGAGGACCAGGATACCCTTTCCACCAGGCACAGTCTAGGTACAGGCCAGGTGACCTGGCTTGATACTTCCCACCCCCTCTGAATGCCCGCAGCTGGGACAAGCAGAGTCCAAGGCAGCAGGGCATGGCGGGCAGATGCCAAGCTGCCTCTCATTGGGCCCGGTGAGCCCTTCCCCGGGAGTCGATAAACAGCCTCCCTGCACCCTGAGTGACTCCTCCCTCCCTCTGGCCGGGCATTACAGAGCCTTGCCCGTCCTGTTTAGGGCCGTGGCTGGTATCGCTCTGCTATTTAACTGCTAAGAATGTTCACTGTCAGCCCCGCCGCGTGAGCTCCCCCCGGCAGCCCTGGGGAATTCACACCTTTTTAATGCCATACTCGAAAGCTTGTTTAGCCAGTCGGCCGGGCCCGTCCACGGTCTTCCCGTCGTCGTCCGGCCCCCAGCTGGCGCTGTAAATGTCAATGTAGTTGGGTTTGATGCCCAGGGACTTGGCCTCAACTACATCTGTCACGTCGCCATCCAGCATGCGGATGCCTGAAATCACAGGGGGGAAAGCTCACCGTCAGCGCCTGTGACTCTGAGAGCGCGGCGAGGTCACCCCGGGCCCGGGCGGGGAGGGGCCGCCAGGCTGGGGAGCCCCCAGCAACACTGACGGGGACACTGCGTCACTGAGCTCCCAGAAGGAACTTTCCCCACGTCTCCTGGAAAGCTCGCTCCTCCTCTCGGTGCTGGCTGACGGGAAAGAATTAAGATGACACTGCAGGCCACTCTGGAATGTGTCCCCGTTGCTTGGTGGCAACATAAGAAAAGCCAGCTACATCCCAAAAAAAGATTCCAAGCGGTTTCCCCCAGTACCATGATGTCATGCTGGTGTCTCTATAACAGAACGCTTGGGGTCCCCTTCCACTCTCCCATCTGTTCGCTGCTTCTGTTTGTTTCTCTTTCCTTTAGGAGTCCATCCCTGATGTATAATTTATGATGAATCACACAGCGAGCTTTTAAGCTGCAAGGCGGGAGCCCACACCCTAGCCTATGGTGGAGGGGGCTGGGGGGGGTGGGTCTTGGATATCGCTGGTGAACTCACTTCCACCTGGGTTCAGGTTCCAGGTTCCTAGGAGGGGTCTTTAGAGGTGTGTGTGTGGGGGGGGCAGCATCCTTAAGATCGCTCAAAAGTTAAGGAGGCAAGGGGACTCCGACAAGTCTCTCCCCATGCCTGCTGCCCCTGCCAGCCTCCTGCCCCTCACCCCTATATAGACCCAGCGTTCGCCTCCGCTCCTCTGCACCCAGAAAGTGTGTCCCTCCCACCAGGTGTGCCCCAGCGATGGCCAGCAGGCCCCCGGGAAGCCGTGGTGATGGCAGTCACAACACATCCTTTCTGGATACTCTGGAATACTTCTTTGAGACTCGGAAAACCCTATCACCCCTCTGAGAGGCCCTGGAGCCCCGGTGTGCTGGAGCCAGCTCTGTGAGTGCACGGAACAGGCCCTGTATCCAAACAAATCCTACATCTAATGGGGGGAAAGGAGCCTTTTCTGCTTGTAAGAATAATATACACTCTTTGGATGAAAGTTTGGGAAATAGAGAAATGACCAATGACAATATTTTGATTACTTTCTGCTAATATTTTTCATTGCCAGCAGCATATACTTTCTTTCCAAATCCTTACTTTTTTTTTTTTTTTTTTAAACTGAACTTCAGCCGGGCGTGGTGGCGCACGCTTGTAATCCCAGCATTCGGGAGGCTGAGACCGGAGGATCCGGGTTTGCAGTCAGCCTCAGCTACCTAGTGAGGCACTCCGCAACTTAGTGAGACTCGGTTTCAAAATAAAGAATAAAAAAAAAATAGGGCTGGGGGTGTAGCTCGGAGGTAGAATGCCCCTGAGTTCAATCCCCAGTACTGCAATAAATAAATAAATAAATAAATAAATAAATAAATAAATAAATAAACAAACTGAACTTCATGCAAATCATTTCCTTGTGCTGTTGATGATTCTTTCAAGACACGGCTGTTAATAGTTACAGCACCCTCTCTCCCTACCTGCACCCAGCCCAGGCAGCCCTCCTGCTGGGGTCCAGGCTCCCCAAGCCAAGCAGGGCTCCCCTAACCTCACTGGTACTGGTCCTGCATCCCAGAATGTGCATTACAACACAGTGGGTTTTCAAAAACAGAAACTTTGAGTGTAATTGACCTTAAAAAAATATAGCTAGCGAGGCTGAGACCAGAGGATCTGGGTTCGCAGCCAGCCTCAGTTACTTAGTGAGGCCCTCCACAACTTAGTGAGACCCTGTTTCAAAATAAAGAATAAAAAATAGGACTGGGGGTGTAGCTCAGAGGTAGAATACCCCTGAGTTCCATCCCCAGTGCCACAAAAAAAAAAAAATATATATATATATATATATATACACACACACACACATATATATATATACACACACACAAATATATATATATATATGTATGTATAGGTATAGGTATAGATATATATAGAAAGATAGCCCTCTGTATTCATGGATTCTGCAGCTGCAGATTCAACCAAAATTGTAGATGAAACATATCTGGGGGGGGGGCGGGGGGGAAACAGTTGTGTCTGTATCAAAAACAGGAAGACTAGCCGGGCGTGGTGGCGCAAGCTGTAATCCCAGTATTTGGGAGGCTCAAACCGGAGGATCCGGGTTCTCGGCCAGCCTCAGCTACTTAGTGAGACACTCCACAACTTAGTGAGACCCTGTTTCAAAATAAAGAATAAAAAATAGGGCTGGGGGTATAGCTCAGAAGTAGAATGCCCCCAAGTTCAATCCCTGGTACCACAAAAAAAGAAAAAGAAAAAAAAAAAAAACCCAGGAAGACTCATTTTTCTTGTCATTATTCTTTACACAATACAACTACGTTCATAGCATTCATACTGTACTGGGTAGTATAAGCCAGCTAGCGTTGAGTATGCATGTGTGTAGGTTCTGCGCAAATGCCACATCATTTTATGTAAGAGAT
This sequence comes from Graphiurus murinus, assembly GCA_004027655.1. Taxonomy (NCBI): domain Eukaryota; kingdom Metazoa; phylum Chordata; class Mammalia; order Rodentia; family Gliridae; genus Graphiurus; species Graphiurus murinus. The sequence goes on from PVLC010015701.1 coordinate 26,976, forward strand.
TTGAGCACCCAAGGATTTTGGTATCCACAGGGGGTCCTGAAAACCATCCCTCGTGGGTACTGAGAGGTAACTAGAGTGACTTTTCCCCAAGGTTAAAAGACAGGACGCAAGCAGAAAGAGCCACAGGAAGGAGACCCTGGGAGAACCTTCCCGCGAGCTCAGGACAAGTGCTTTCTGTGAATCAGACCCTGCTCTCCTATTCATTCAAACTCTACTTGTGGGTACGCCCTGCCGCCACTTCTCACGGGCAACTGGTGGACAGGGGTCCCTAACACACGTGTTTCCAATCTCCTCATCCTACGTTCTCCGGCTCAGTAGCACTCGGGTTATAGACAAGCAACTAAATGTACCTTATGGTTCGTCAAAATGATTATATATACGTTCTTTCCAAAGAAAAGTATTTTTACCGACATCATCTTTAGATAGCTTGTAATACCCAATCCAACATACACGGCCATGTGGATAGTTGTTATATTTAAAGAGGGAACTTAGAGCCGGGCGCGGTGGCGCACGCTTGTAATCCCAGCATTCGGGAGGCTGAGACCGGAGGATCCGGGTTCTCGGCCAGCCTCAGCTACCTAGTGAGGCACTCCGCAACTTAGTGAGACTCGGTTTCAAAATAAAGAATAAAAAATAGGGCTGGGGGTATAGCTCGGAGGTAGAATGCCCCTGAGTTCAATCCCCAGTACCGCAAATAAATAAATAAATAAATAAATAAATAAATAAAGAGGGAACTTAATGATTTAACTGCAGTAAATTGTTCTATTATACCAATTCGTTTTGCCTAGTCTTGAAGGTTCAGTTTTCCCTAACGTTTTCTCTGTAACCGCTGCCATGAAGCCCCCGAGCCGTAAGCCAGAGAGAGAACACACAGGTATCCACCGAGGGCAGCAGAGTCAGTCGTGGGAGGGAGGGTTGGTACAGTGCCCAGCATCTCGGCCCTACACTTAGGTGTGACATCAAGCTCCACAGGGAACTCCCACTTTTTGAGGCTTTCAGAGCCTCAAAATCAATGTCAGAGAAATTTACAGCAAAGCCACAGCAAGGCGGGGGTGTGGAGGTCATCAGAAGCTTGAGGACAGAGCCACCTAGGAATGCCAGCCCTGCAGCATGGACTTCCGAGTGACGCAGGACAGGGCTGGTGTTAAGGGGCGAGCCATCTCTTACAGCTTCAAGGCCTTAAAAATGAGCAGTAGAAATACATTGAACTTAACAGCCATCCATCTTGGCGTCTGCCTCTCCATCTATATTTCCCTTCCTCTCTACCTGCAGGATGGCCCAGGGAAGACACCATTGTCCAAGTACTGAGATGTACTTAGTCACCCTGTTGCCTGCTCCCAGGGAAAGGCCGTGGAGCAGAGCTCTCGCTACAGGGCTCCTCCAGCCTGCAGGAGTAGAGCCCCGAGGTAGAGCCCCGAGTCTGTGACCACCAACCATGCGCCAGCAGTGACTTTGGAAGTTCTCAGAAATCTTGCAAAGCCTTAGTTTTCCACACAATGCAACGAAGAACGTCCCCTGAAAGATTCACGCATTGGGCAATGCAAAAAAAAAAAAAAAAATCCAACAGCGAAATACTTGGATCTAATCTAATCAGTTTCGGCTGGTGGGGTACAATTGGAGGGGGCAGGTTATTGGGGGTGTAGCCCTGGGGACCTCCTCTCGCTCTCTCTCTGCTTCCGGTTTTTTCTGAGTTGAGCTTGGCTTTCCTCCTCCACCACCGTGCCAGCATAATGTCTGCCTTGCCGTCTGCCGACTGTGGACTGTGCCTCGGAAATCATGAGCCCAATACACTCTTCTTCCTCTGTGTGGCTTGGGTCAGGGGTCTGGACCACAGTGATGGGAAAAGCGACTAAAACAGATGATCTATGTAAAACACCTGACACCAAGCAGGCACACGATGTGTATTCATTGCTGCTTTCCCACCTGTAAGTCTGTAAGTCAATAACAACAGCTGATTACTTTTCCCCCTTTATTTTCTAAAGATGTACTGTTTGATATGTATGAAGAATGATATTTCACATACATGTTAGGTCTTTTTGTGTGTGTGTGGAACTGGGGATGGAACCCAGGGGCATTCTACCTCTGAGCTACACCCCCAGCCCTATTTTCTTATTCTCTATTTTGAAACAGGATCTCACTAAGTTGAGGAGGGCCTCACTGAGTAGCTGAGGCTGGCTGCGAACCTGCGATCCTCCTGTCTCAGTCTCTCTAGTACTGGGATTACAGGTGTGTGCCACCATGCCCGGCTTGCATATAAGTTATAAAGCCTAATCAAATAATAGACAATTATGAACACTCTACCCCATGCAAGATTGAGGACATGACTTACTGGGGCCTCTGCCGATGTGTTCACCTCTGTCTCTTAGGGGAAACTGCTCATGAAGCCAGTACTATGCTGTTTGGAGTGTCGGTCTTTTCGATTATTCCCTTAATTTCCATTTAAAAACTAGTGTTTTTTTTTTTAATACAAACATATATTTAAATAATATATTTAGGGTTTGCCTCTACTGGGAATTAATCTGGTTCTAAAAACCTTCCATGTAGTCTTTATGTCTTGTCTAATCCCTTTGTTTCTGGTTTCTGTTGATAAACAAAGGTTTTCTTCAGTGTGTGTGTGTGTGTGTGTGTGTATGCGCACATGTGTGCACTGGGGATTGAACCCAGAGCCCCGTGCATGCTAAGCACATGCTCCACCATGAGTTATACTCCTCTACCCAGATGTTCTCCATTTTAATGATAAGAAGTCATTTCCCTTTGAAGATCAAGGGAGTCATAATGAGACCCAGTCTTCCCTCGGTGTGTTGGCGTCTCCTGCAAGGTGCCTTTTATGGGCAGGGAAGAGTGGCTGTAGCTGGCCACAGCTCACAAGAGCTGTGACATCAGTTGACTGTACTTTCTCCTTTTGGGGGATCTGGGTGGGAAGGAGGAATCAGGGTCACCACAAAGTGCTGCCTCTCCTCCGTCTCTGGTGTGCGTGCCTGGCACTTCTGTCCCATGGAACTCTGGCCCAGGTGCCCAGCCCCCTCAACCTCGAGCCACCAAGAAAGGGGTCACGGCAAAGGCATCGCACCTGGCCAGATCAGAGAGGCTCATGGACGGGGGAACCAGGCAGGATCAGGGCATTCTGGAGTGGAGAATCAGATTTAAGTGATCTTGGACCATGACAGACGCAACCTCCCCCAAGGTTCATATGTGGGAAGTGAGGTCCCCAGCATAGTGATGTGGGGAGGGGAGGAACCTTTAAGAGGTGGGGCCTACTGAGAGGTGGTGATAGGTCACTGAGGGCACGTCCTTGGAAGGGATTAGGATAGTTCTTGAAGGATCCTGGTTAGTCCCCAAGAGAGTGAGCTGTTATAAAAAAGTGAGCCTATGAACTAAAGAAACCTCTTTCCTTTCTAAGTTACCTAGCCTCTGGTGTTTTGTGATAGCAATGGAAAACAGACTAATACACCCCAATGCCCAGGGCTTCTAGGGATATATGGAAGCAGTATTCTTCATACCTTTCCATTTAAAAATGGACTCTCCAGGGCTGGACACCTTGCTGACCAAACAGGCAGACAAAGCCAATTCTGATGTTCTGGTGGTAAAATTGAACCTGCTATTTCTAGAACTTACCATACAAGTTATAGACGGTGAGATGCTTATTTTTGAACAAGAAGAAGAAGAGGATGCCAGAAGACATCCAAAAATATGTAAAAACATGGAAGCAGAATGATTTCCCAACACCTCTCACGATGCTTTTCGTCTTGGAAGAAGATTGACAGATGTGTGAGACAGCAAGCATCATGTATTTGGATTTTAATGGAGCATCTATTTCCCCGCAACACTGACAAGTTGCCAACACAGAAAAGGTAAATATTTTCAGTAGAAACTTGCTGTTCCAACATTAGCTTTAAATGGGAAAGGCTCTCTGGAAATGCCAAGGAGAAGCAAAACAGCAATCTTTTCTCTAATGAAAAAAGAAAAGACCCATTTACTATAAATTGCTGGGTACAAAAATAATTTGGACAAATCATTCGGATGGCAAATTAACTCCCCGTTGCTAGCCTGCTAATGGGTTGCTTTTCTGCCTGCTGGGTTCAGAGCTCATGGTGGCAAAATCAACATGCCTGACTGGTCCACGCTGAGGGCGAATCCGTGGGCACGAAGTAGGAACACCCAAAAGAAGGAAGATGGCTGCTTTCTTGAACCTGATGGCTGTGTGTTTGAGTACACAAGTAAAACTGCTTTCAGTTCTCAATCCCCCAACAGACAACCCCAGGTGCCCAGAAGCTTCCTCCAGAAAAGAACCGGACAGGTTTGCCTGACTTTCAGTAACGTATGCATTCCTATTAAGTTGCCTAAACCCAATAATATTTTAAATGTCCCTGGAGATCTTCTTGAAATGAAAGATTTTATAAGTCTCATGGTAAAGTTAAAAGAAAACAACACCACTTGGTTTTTTTCTCGGTGACGGTCCTTTCTAATTTATATCTCGACTTTGCACACAACAGATTTGTCTAAGGCCAGCCATGTCTATCAACATGCAGCCGGCCCCATAAAGCAGCACAAGGCGGAGTATTCGCCCTGAAGACTTTCTGAGGAAGCTCAAGGTTACAGGGGATGCGGACCACACGCACACCCATACCCGCGCGGACGCACACGCCAAAGAGAAGTCAGCCATCTTGCCTGGGTTGCTTCCGTCTGAAGTTAGGGGAGCGGGCCGCTTTGTTGAAGGAGAAATAATGTATCTTGTCTTCAGCAGATAGATAGTGATGTAAGAATGATGAAAAGGGGCAAGTAAAATTAGACGGAGCTTTCCTGAGCGTGATCAATAGACCTTTCCAACAAATCTGGCTCATTAACCCTGCAGTTTATTTTAGTAAATCCACAGAGATCCCCCCCTCCACCACCACCACCAGCAAAACTACAGTCCATTCTGTTCTATGAGCAGTCGAGTGTCAACAGTTGTTTAGAAATGCCACAATCCTAAAAGATCTCTGCCAGTTCTCACGATAACCCAAGACAATAATCGGACTTTCAACTCTCTAGATATGACCCCTGCAACAACCTTGGTCTAGGAGCTCCAGGGAGCTGGGGCCGGCAGCGCGGTCAGGGCCCACCTACACGGAGACCGCCGTGTTTCACCACCAGGCCTGCTCCACGCTTCATCCCCTGATGGAGCCATTCCATCTTCTTCCAGAGCCTGCGATGGACCAGCAAGCCCATGGGGCTGGCCCCACCGTGAGACCCCAAGCCGTAGGGTCTTGTGTCAACTCTGTGATTTGACTTTCTGTATTCTGACGCTTTGCCATCTGGGGTCTGGCTGACCCTGAAGAGAGAGTCCCTTCTTGGGCTAGCCAATTCCTAGGGATTGTAAACAACTCACCCAGAAGAGCGTCTTTCCTGTGCAAACCAGGATATCTGGAGTCTACACAGCCAAGCAGGCCTTCACTGGGCTCTCACGCTCTGGCCACTAGTCCTGTCCCTAATCATTCCAGGGCCAGGTACCAGATGACAAGGGACAGTCCCCGTGTTCCAGAGCCTGCTGAAATTACTCAAACTCACCAGTTCTAAGTCTTCCAACCCTGTTTTTCCTGGCCTTTCTCCTGGAGGCCACAACAAACCCTCCTATCCCCACTTTCTCCTTGTTTTCTCTGACTTCAGTTCCTCCTACGAGGCCCTGTGTGGTATGACGTGGCCCATCCTCTTGGGAGCTGTGAGTTACAAACTGTGTGTGTGTGTGTGTGTGTGTGTGTGTGTGTGTGTGTGTGTTTTCCTAGAGATTAAACCCAGAATGTTCTACCTCCTAGCTATAGCCCCAGACCTTTTTATTTTATTTTTTACTTTGAAACAAGGTCTCACTAAGTCACCGAGGAGCTCGCCAAGTTGCCGAGGCTGGCCTGGAGCCTGTGATCTTCCTGCCTCAGAGTCTCAAGGCCCGGGATGACAGGTGTGCACCACCGCACCTGGCAACAGCTACCTACTCAAGGGTCTCCTGATCAGATGGCCTTGCTAACCCTAGATAATAATGCCGGACGGGACACCCCTACCACCTCCATCTCCCTACACCACGAGGACAGGAGTCCCAAGAGGATGTGTGGTGGAGACAGACGAGGCCAACACAGGCCCTGACCAGCCTCAGGGGAACAGAAGAAATGAGATCGTACGCGGCGATGGCCAAAGGCCACCAGGGAGCCTGCCACTTAGGCTTGAGTGCCCTCCTCCCCCCCCTCCTGCTCTTCCTCCTCCTCCTCCTCCTGCTTTTCCTCCTCCTCCTCCTGCTCTTCCTCCTCCTCCTCCTGCTCTTCTTCCTCCTCCTCCTCCTCTTCTTCCTCCTCCTGCTCTTCCTCTTCCTCCTCCTCCTGCTCTTCCTCCTCCTCCTCCTCCTCCTCCTCCTCCTCTTTCTCCTCCTCCTCCTCCTCGGGCTTTGTGGGGATCATCTCTGGAACTCTGACCTGCGCAGCCCACAGTGATGGAAGCCACCTCGCCTGTCCCTGGGGGTGGCTGCAGCAGGGCAGCCCGGGAGGATATGGCTCCAGAGAGGCACGAGGCGAGGGCCTATGGCTGATTCTCGTGCGCCTCCTCCTTCCCAAAGCTCCCCTATGCCTCGGGCGCTCGCGAGGGTCCAGCAGGCAGGGGCCTCTGATAAGAATGTGGGAGGCCACGGGGAAGGCACACAAAGTGGGGAGCCCTGTTCTCGGTTGGCACCTAACACCCTCAGGTCCCCCCGAGCCTCCCGGTGCATTTTAAATCCGAGCGCAGTTTAAACTGCACTTGGAACCTTTGAAGATTAATCTGGAGCTTAAACGGTTCTCTGGAAATGCTCACAAGCCTAAACGACTTAATGTAAACGCTAATGAGGCTGAAGTCTGTGACTGAGAATTAACATAATTAACCGATTTATGGGCACGGATTAATTTAGCTGTTATGTACTTAACATTTTCATGTTTATGAAAGGGAAAAAAACAAAACAAAACAGGATTCAGTTCCCCAATCAAAATATGGAGCGGAAAACACACACACACACACACCACCAACAGAAATGTGGCTGTTGCTGTTTACTTTTCCTCCCCAGAAACAGAGTAAACAGAATCTAAAAAGATGCAGGCGCCCCGTGAGGCCCGAGCAGGGCGACTTTCTGGGTTCAAAGCATCCGTCAGGCCCGAGGGGTATCCTGGCGGCCTCTGCTGCTGGGCTTCTAGCTGCAGCGCCCCAGAAGCCGCCTGCTCCGGGGCAGCCTGGGGCATCTGGTCCCTTGGGCTAACGATGCTTCTCAAGAAGCCGGGCCCGCAGTACCAAAAGCGCCGTGTGCCTTGTGACGCCGCTCCTGCCCCAAGACGATTTCTGAATCTTGTTAAGCAGCAGCCCCCGCCAAGAACTTGCCAAAGGCCGAGGGGCCTCGTGAGGAGAAGGAGCCAGGACCTTGCTCACCTGCCCGCCAGCTACGGGCTTCCCTGGTCGGTGTGAGAGGGTCCTGGGCAAGACAGGCCACCAGGAGGACCTGATGCGGTGGCACACAGGCTGGCACCCGCAGCCCGCAGCTGGGGCGGCACCGTAGGAAGGGCCCTCCCGGAGCTCACCTTGGGCTCACTGCGGAGGTGAGCTGCTGCTAATGGGAGATGGTGGGCAGGTGCAGCCATGTCCACCCATCACCATGCCACCCAGAAGCCCGAGTGACAAGAGGGAGGGGCACTGCAGAGAGTAAGAAGGAGAACACCAACACTACTGTTACATTCGATTTAAAAAAGCCAACCGAGTGAGAGAGGAAAGAAGCATTAAACAAGCAGAGAGGCTGAGAAAGGCATTGCTACTCTCCCCCACCCGCTTCCTATGCTGCTCCCATTATTATTTTTTAGGACAGGAGGAAGAAGCAAGGCCAAGTTATTTTGGGAAGGATTATGAGTTTCTCCAAGAAAAGCAATATGCTTGTGCACCATGAGGGCGTCCCTCCTGCTTCTGTTTCCAGCCACTGGGCTTGGTGACAGATGTCCTCGTAGGGGTCACTGCTATGTCCTAACATCAGAGAGCTCATACTGCAAAAGAGGAATCTAACCTTCGGGTCAACAGGCCTGTGTTGGCATCTTTGCTCTGCGTCCCAGTAGCTGTGTGACCCCGGACGTGGTAATTCACCTCTCTGGTTCTCACGGCCTGGTGTAAATGGCCATGATACTGTCCAGGCCACAGAATCGTCCTGAGGACCAGGTGCTGTGGCAATGCTCAGGCTGCTGTGTTGCACCTGCAACTCCTGGCAGTCAGGGACGGCTGCTCCTGTCATCACAGTTATGGTGCCGAGGAGCCGGGACCAAGAAGGCGGACTGGACACACAGCCTACCTCTGTTTGGGGCCCAGGGCCCTAGAAGTAAAATTTAAAAGAAAACGAACAGCCGGGCGTGGTGACGCACACTTGGAATCCCAGTACTTGGGAGGCTGAGACAGGAGGATCGCAGGTTTGCAGCCAGCTTCAGCTACTTAGTGAGGCCCCCTGCAACTTAATGAGACCGTTTCAAAATATAAAAAATCAAATAGGGCTGAGGGTGTAGCTCAGAGGTGGAAGGCCCCTGGGTTCAATCCCCAGTAATGCAGAGGAAGGAAGGAAGGAAGGAAGGAAGGAAGGAAGGAAGGAAGGAAGGAAGGAAGGAAGGAAGGAAAGAAAATGAACACAAACAAATTTGTAACCAGCAGGTAAGGTGTTTTGAGGAGCTGTGCAAGGCAGCAAGCAGACAGGACCAGCTGGCAGGAGGAGGCTTCTGCTGTAGGGGAGCAATTCCGAAGCCTGGCGTGCCGGGACAGGAGGGCAACAGTGTGAGGGGTGGGGGTGACAGGCCAGCTGACTTCCTCTGAAGCTTGGGGAGGGAGCAGCAGCAGCGTGTGTCCAGAGGTGAACGTAGTGAGAGACAGCAGTAAGCCAGACAGCCAGTGAGTATTCCAGAAACAGGGAGTCCACCCAGCAGCCTCCCAGAAGGACAGGCCCAGCAATGGGCTCCCTGCCCTCCATGTCTTGGACTGAACAAACACCGGCAGGGCTGTGAGTGTAAACATGAGAAGACAACCAGGAATTAACAAAATATTTGAGGAAGCCCAATATCAAGAAAGAGAAGCATCAGCTGGGTATGGTGGTGCATGCCTATAATCCCAGGACTTGGGAGGCTGAGACAGGGGGTTCGCAGGTTCAAGGCCAGCCTCAGCAACTTAGTGAGATTCTTGACCCTCAGTAACTTAGTGAGAATATAAAATAAAATAGAACTGAATGTGTGGATCAGAGGTGGGACCCCCTCCCTTGGTCTAATCCCTGATAACACACACACACACACACACACACACACACACACACACACAGCATCAAATTAAAATAACAACAATGCAAACAAAAGCCAGATGAACCCAAAGAGACAGAGTTAAGAGAATACATGGAAAAAAGTCTTCATAATATCGTGAATATGCTGAACATGAGGCCCAGTATAGGAAGGAAGGAAGGAAGGAAGGAAGGAAGGAAGGAAGGAAGGAAGGAAGGAAGGAAGGAGAAAGAAAGGAAATATAATAATATATAATAATATACAAGTATAATATATATATTGTTTTCACATATATATGTATTATTTCTGTATAAAGATAGAAAAAAGTCCAATTATATATGAAATTGGCATATCTATGAGCATACCAAATTCCCCCTTTAAAGAAAATCTTTGTTCTTAAATAAATCTAGATACATGCTGATTACAAAACCAAGGTTAAAAATAAAAGGATGAGAGCCGGGCGTGGTGGCGCATGCTTGTAATCCCAGCATTCGAGAGGCTGAGACTGGAGGATCCAGGTTCGCGGTCAGCCTCAGCTACCTAGTGAGGCACTCCGCAACTTAGTGAGACCCGGTTTCGAAATAAAGAATAAAAAATAGGGCTAGGGGTGTAGCTCGGAGGTAGAATGCCCCTGAGTTCAATCCCTAGTACCGCAAAAAAAAAAAAAAAAAAAAAAAAAAAA